>JAHKKF010520978.1:0-10272 GCA_019740295.1 Labeo calbasu | reverse complement strand
AGCTCTACAAAAATCATATCATTCTGGTCGAGGCTGCTTTAAATGCAAATGAGCTCCGCTCGCCCCGCCCCTCTCTTCTCGCTGTGGAAAGACGAGCCCGTTTACTCCAGCCACATTTAACTGTGTTTAGCTGCTAAACTTGCTAACTAGCACATTATTAGGAAAGGCGATCGCAAAGATTCATAAAAAAACCCTTACACTCACTTCTGCTGCAAGTGAAGCCGGATCACGAATGATTCGCGCGAACATAGACGGATATATGTAGATCAGGAGCCGCATTCCCTTCACAAACAAACGTAATCCACTGCATCTTTAGCGGCTCAGATGTCGGGAGTAAATGACGACCACTATGTTCATTATTACATCCAGCAACACAACACCTTAATTGCTCATTCAGAGATATTCTTCTCTAACTTACATCCCTGCTCTGACATCGAAACAAAGAGGGCGGACTGTTACAGCTGATCTGAGGTAAGACGCTCATGTCAATCAACTATCGTGGGAGCGGCCTCTGTCAGTGTGACGCCACAACGACAGGCATCTGAGAATGGCTCAATTTGAAAAAGGGAATATTATATTTACAAATTAATTAAAAACCACTGCATGGATTTTTATCATTACAGGGTAGATTTGTACATACACTGCCAACACACATATTATTTAAATATTTAAGTGTCGTTTTCTGAAAAATGTATCAAATTTACGTGAGTTTATACTTAAAGGGGTCATCGGATGCTAAGTTCACTTTTACATGTTGTTCGAACATTAGGTAAATGCATCTTTCTTTAGGAGTTTTTAGATGTTTGTACTTGAAAGCAAAACCATATTTTGGCTGAGTCTAGGGCATTTTTAAGCTGTGAAACAAGCTGTCTGATCAACTAGACCACTTAAACACAAGCCTGGCAAGACTAAAAGACCAAAAAACCACCTGCTGGTTTAAAGCATTAGTTCACTACAGAATAAAGATTTCCTGAAAATTTACTCACCCCCATGTCATCCAAAATGTTTATGTCTTTCTTTCTTCAGCCGCGAAGAAACAACCCAGTCTCACGGTAGTTTGTGACATAGTCACGAAATCTGAATCTATTGATTCGTGTCACTTAGCACGATTTTCAATCTAATGTATTTTAATAGGGATCAGTGCAAGGTACCCCTTCCATGTTTAAATCTTCACAAAAATGTTTATAAACATTTATTATTTCAGAGCACCTAACACCACTCCTACCCTAAACCTACCCACTTCTCAACTACATAAAACACAGCGAAATGTAAGTTCAAGCACATGTATTTACTGCAATTTATTGCAAAAATGGACCACAAACAGTATAAAGGTATTACAAACATCTCAAGGTGCGTTCCAAATCTTCTGAATCCATGCGATATTGATATATAAACAGACTGAGTGAAATTTAAAGTTTTATTGCTGAAATAATCTTGCTCTGTGGACACACGCAGTCATGTCTCATTCAAAAAATACACATGACGCAATCGGTCACGAAACACACAAGAGCCAATGCCATTTCACAATCAAAGCTGACGTAAGGCTTACTTCCCCAGCGCCAATTTTGAATGTGAACAGTAAACACAGTTTTACGGCAGATTGCGTATGGAGATGGTGATCGTTTTGCATGCGTTCTTCACACAAATCATTCGGTTTACCTCGAAACACTTGGTAATTTTTTTTTTACTTTTAATTAAACAGCATTTGTTGTCATGTGTGCCTGTTATATCTTTTGTTTTATATAATATACAAATGGGTAGGTTTAGGGGTGGGGTTGGGTTAGGTGCTCAAACATGTCTAAACTGTGTAAATAAAATGTAAATAATAATGTTATATGGTGGCTGATTAAACCAAAAATCACTGAACGTGTTGCAGTGGCAGAAAGAAAAACATCGTGCAGGCACAAAAATTACTCCCCATTGAAAATCGTGCCAAGTGACACCAAAAAAATGGGAAATTCGTGTCCGTGAACACAAATCAATAGATTACATTTTCATGACTATGTCACGAATTGCCATGAGACTGGGTTGGAAGAAATAAAATTTTTTGAGGAAAACATTCCAGGATTGGACTTCAATGGGAGCCAATGGATTGAATGTCCAAACTGGAGTTTCAATGCAGCTTCAAAGGGCTCTAAACGATACCAGCCGAGGAATAAGTGTCTTATCTAGCAAAATTTTCTAAAAAAAATACTTTTTCCATCACAAACGCTCGTCTTGCACTAGCTCTGCGACTTCACGAATTATATAATCGTGTTGGAAAGGACACATATGACGTAGGCAGAAGTACCGACCCAATGTTTACACAGCGAACATGCAAAGTCAAACGACTTACAAAAAGTATTTATTTTTAAGTTTGAACTGAAGTACACAGACAAAGAATGTGATTTCCAACATGACTACATAATACGTGAAGTCACGGGCATGCATCGCAGAGCTAGTGCAAGATGAGCATTTGTGGTTAAAAAGTATATAAATTTACATTTTTTTTTAGAAAATGACCAATCGTTTTGCTTAAAAAAACCCTTTTTCCTTGGCTGGGATCGTGTAGAGCACTTTGAAGCTGCATTGAAACCGCAATTTGGACCTTCAACCTATTGGCTCCCATTGAAGTCCATTATATGAAGAAAAATCCTGGAATGTTTTCTTTAGAAAACTTAATTTCTTTGCAACTGAAGAAAGAAAGACATGAACATCTTTGATGACATGGGGGAGAGCAAATTATTAGGAAATTTATATTCTGGAAGTGAAATAATCCTTTAAAGTAGTGATTTTCAGCATGGCAGCTGCAGAAATCTGCACAAAGATTTGGTTAGTGCTAGTCAAATTCAATATTTGCAAAAACCAAGAACGCAGAACATAAAGGACGGCATAACATCAGTAAGGCTAGGAAAACATCTAACATTAGCCTATACAAAAGCATCACAGTGGGTCAAACTAGTCAGCAGAAAAGGTCAGATGAGACATAGGACAAACAAGAAGCTGCTGCCTACATCCTTTAAAGTCAACATTAAATCTAAACTGTAAAGTAAAATAGGTTGCACATGCTCTTTCATGGTAACTTTAACTATTTATATCATATATAATCATAGGAAAGACAACCGATGATGTTCTCTTAAGATTTTCCAGTAGCGATGGCTTTGTGACAGCTGTGTCTATGTAAAGACTGAGTGAGCTCATAAAACAATGCAACACTTCCCTGAAAGCTTGTTATTACTGCCATCATTCAATCAGGCCTGATTTACATATTTATCCTTGGAGAAAAACTCTCCCAGCTTTTCTTTCTGTCATGGCAGAACTTTCCAGCACAGCTAACAGGGCAGGGTCAACTTAGCTGGCCTCTGAATTAAGTAGCCTAAAAGCGATCAATGAGAATAATTTGCATGAGGATCGTTACTTTATTGGAAGGAAATGAAACCGTCTGTTCGCTCACGGTCTGTTGACCCGAGGGGCAGCGAGCCATTTGATGGCTTTTAGCTCGATGGTAGTGAACAACTTCAAAGATATCAGGACAGGTGATACAAATGTGAAAGAGTTTTCGGATATACTTAGACTAAGGTCACTCTTCATAGAGTTAAAGCTTAGAAAACAGATAAAAGTCTGGAAAGACTTTCTCAGTATGAGGTATTTCCACATAAAGATATTAATAAGCTATAGGAAAATGCATCCAAAAATCTGCTTTCATTTTTCAAACAGCTTTTGCAACAATCAGCAAAAACACATTTCAAAAATATAAACTTATAAATTATTTAATATAAAAAATCATTTGCATATAATGCAATCTGAATTCCTTGAAATATGAATAACTGCACACTGTGACCAGAATCTCTTCTTACGTTTGAATACAAAATCTCATTTGTGATAATCTATTGATCCCCATTTGACCCAGAAGGCTTGCATAAAATAAAATATTAAAAAAAAGCAAACATTTTTGTCTATCGACTCATTTCAACACTTTTTTGGAAGCTTAAAGGTCAGGAAATGTTTTTAAATTGGACTACTTTTCAAATATATTTTCAAAATGGCACAAAAGCTAACTTTTCCCAAGAACACATTACTATGACCACTGTTCAGAACAGACCTAACAACCTGAAGTGAACAGGTCAAAGTATCTGAGATCTTTTCATTAACCAAAATTTGATAAGCAGTGCCATATTAGCAACATTTCAGTATACACATTAGGTTGAGAATATCAGTTTGAATGTAAAGTCTTAGGGTTCGAGTTAATCAAGCCACACTGATACACTGCAATCTACTGTATCTGAAAACTATTTATAAAATGTTTTATATATCTAGACCTTATTTGTGATACAATCAATATACAATGTTACAGATAATCTACCCCCTTTAAGTAATATATTACCATCTTAATAGAATATTATATACAATATCATATTATGTAATCATTGATTCTGATAACTGAGAACGATATCATAATACACCTCCATATCATTTTTTAAACTAATCCTTGACCACACAATATCTGTACATCGATTTGTACAAGAAAAACCTAGTACAGCAGCAGGAACTAAAGACTAGTCTGACAAAAATACCACCACCACAATGCTGACATGTACACTTTTCCAGAATCATTCAACATGACAAAAGTTTCCACCTGATGAAATTCAACCTAATTTAAGAATTAGCTTGGTTGGTCATAGTACTGATAGTAATACTGAAAGGCAACTGGTCTCAGATGAAAACATGCCAAAGAACAATCCTCAGGAAAAAAAAAAAAATACGACTTTGAGCTACGGCAACAATGTTATCAAAGACTTAAGAGACATAGGTTGATATCAAGGACCTAAAAAGCTCAAACTTTCCCAAAATGCAAAATCGTCCAGATTTTAAAAAGTTTCATCTTACCTCAGTCAGGTGAGGTGTGGGATTGAAGCCGCACATGTTGCAGACTTGGGTGTGGCACTGGGTGCAGAGGTTGTAGTTTGGGGTCTTGGCTGGATCTCCAACGTTTAGTTCAGTCTTGCACAGTGGACAGAACACTTTGGGCTTTGAAGAAACTTCCTGCCGTGGTGGACCTGGCTGGGCTGCGGGTTTAGCACCCACTGCAGGACCTGGACCAGGCCCGGGAGGTCCCGGCTGCTTCTGCGGAGGCTTGGGGGAGGAAGGTTGTTGGGCCGGTGGTGCAGTTTGCACCGGATCCACAGACATCAAACTGCTGGCCTGGTTTAACAGCGAAGCACCGAAACCGAAGAGTTTTCCGAAGGGCTGTTCTGGTGGGGGTGGTTGACGGGATGGGGAACTTCCGGCGCTGCGGGTCTGGTCTTGTCGCGGGGCCTGAGACTGGAATCCGGGGCCCAAGCGGGACAGGTCAGGCTGGGATGGGGCTTTGGCCATGCCTGGAAGAGGAACGGCACCTGGAGCTGGGAGTTTGCTTTGAGGGGCAGCTTGAGGGATGGGCTGCTTCTTAGGTTCTGGGGGAGGCTGGGAATGAGGTTGAGGTTGGGCTTGGGGTTGGGGTTGGGGTTGGGGTTGGGGTTGGGGTTGGGGTTGAGGTTGAGGTTGAGGTTGAGGCTGGGGCTGGGTCTGTGGGGGTGGTGTGGGTTGGGATACTGTCTGGGGTGGAGGTTTGCTGGGCTGGGACGGNGAATGAGGTTGAGGTTGGGCTTGGGGTTGGGGTTGGGGTTGAGGTTGAGGTTGAGGTTGAGGTTGAGGTTGAGGCTGGGGCTGGGTCTGTGGGGGTGGTGTGGGTTGGGATACTGTCTGGGGTGGAGGTTTGCTGGGCTGGGACGGTGAGTGGATCTGCTGTTGGCTTTTCGACCGTGGTGTCTCCATATCCATCCCCAATGCCCTCTGCATTTGACAATTCAGACACAACCACTCCTGCACCTGTGAAAGACAATGAACCAATTACGGATGTAATATTTTCACATAGAGTAGAATGTCAATGTAAAAACATGAAGAAGATGGGGAGGAGAAAAAAAGAAAGTGGACTAGAAGACAAGGCATATCAGCCAGTTCCTTGGAAAAGCAGTAGATGCTGACAAGGATGTGAACAAAACCTAACCCAAAGTCTCTGACTTTCAGGCATGACATGTGTGTTATTGGTAATAGCTGTCTTACGATCTCAACAGGTGTCCACTAAAACAGAGTGAGAAAAATCCTAAGCACTCACTTTGAAGGAGTAAGATCAGGATACCCAATCATGCTTCTTGAGGGCCATCTTTCAGAGTCTAGCTACAACCTTCTCCAATAACCTGCCTGTAAGTTTCGAGTAACCCTGAAGACCTTAATTAACTGGTTAAGCTTCCTGGAGGTCCACCATACAGAGTCTACTTCCAACCTTCTCCAATAACCTGCCTGTAAGTTTCGAGTAACCCTGAGGACCTTGATAAGCTGGTTAAGCTTCCTGGAAGTCCATCATACAAGATCGACATCCAACCTTCTCCAATAAATCTGCTTGGAAGTTTTAAGCAACCCTGAAGACCTTGATAATCTAGTTACGCTTCCTGAAGGTCCACCATACAGAGTCTACATCCAACCTTCAATAAATCTGCCTGGAAGTTCTGAGTAACCCTCAAGACCTTGATTAGCTGGTTCAGGCATGTTTAATTGGAGTTGGAGCTAAACTCTCTAGGAAGGTGGACCTTCAGGGGCAGGATTGGACACTCCTAGACCTACATCTATATCTAGGGACCAGAATATCAAAGATACTGTGTTCCAAACAGCACAAAAACAGCACCTAGGAAAGAAAAATAACAATGATATATGCCTGTTAGCCTACTAAAACTCTTACATTCATAGGTAAAGTCTTTGAAGGGAATGGGTATAAGGATGACCACTACAGAATGGAACAGACCCAAGGCTAGCATCCACCAACCAACATGCTACATGCTACATGTATAAAATGCATACTTCTTTTAGAAATAATAGCAGAAGTAGTAATATAACTGCTCATTTGACCACTGGAACAGAAAATGAGACCACATCATCAGCTACCTAACTGACAGAGCAATCACAATTACTTCATAATTTACAACAGAGATGTGACATGCGGCCACAGATAAATAGGATTCACTAATAGGATCAAAAGGCGTAAGTGACGTCCGGTCAGGACATCTGACTTCATGAATGGATTATAACCATACGAGGGGTTTGATGTTGAGTATATTAGCCCGTCTAGTGTCTGTCTGCTCATTCCATATTTGGAACTGACATGTTGAGACATGAAAGCTGACATGCCGGATTTCATATAACTGACCGACAAATCATATCATACAAAACTGTAACATTTGACAGCTCGACTGACACGATATGACACTGGTTACTCTGGGAGGGTTTCCATTTACAGCTAAGAGAGGACACAGACAAATGTGTGCTAAACGGCTTTCTAAGCTTGGAGGCCCAGGATTGCATCGCTGCTGATAAAACCATATTATATTTATGCAAAATTGTGCCAGAGGTGGAGTAATAAACAAAAGAGCAATAAAGTAAATACTAAACACCAAAGGATGTTGATGCCTCAAGCTGAAAGAAAGAAAAAGTAAGGTTTGTTTAAAAATAAGTTTATGGCATCTAAAACAATTCTAAGGCATTCAGACATTTGTCAGTGTGAATTAAGGGTACAAAATGGTCCAGTTCTGATTTTTATGTTTAGCAAAAGTTATGTTGAACATGATATTGGACCAGTGAGAGTAAAGCTAACTAGTCAGGACAAAAAACACTTTCTAACACTTGCTGATGAATCATGTACCCACCTAATAAAGTCCAAGTGTAAAAACAAACATTTCTCAAGGTGAATGTGTATGAGAGTGGCAGACACACCTCTCTCAGGTTAAGATGAGATGGCTGTCACATTGGGTCAGGTGTGATAACTGATGCCTGTCAATACCACACCAGTGCTCATGTAACATCCACTGACATCATGACAGTGTGTGTCTCATTATTGACCAAACTCACACCAGGCGAACACCTTCGCCAACAGTTCGCCCCCACAAGAAAAACATCCATGTGCAAGCATGTATCGAAAAGCTGACATGGTACTCTATACAGTACATACTAAGATGAATATACAGTACACTACAGCTCAAAATCATGTATGTTTTCAGCATTCTAAATACTAATTCCAATT
This sequence comes from Labeo calbasu, assembly GCA_019740295.1. Classification (NCBI taxonomy): domain Eukaryota; kingdom Metazoa; phylum Chordata; class Actinopteri; order Cypriniformes; family Cyprinidae; genus Labeo; species Labeo calbasu. Next base: position 2,183 of record JAHKKF010520978.1, on the reverse strand, counting down.
GGTTTGCTATTGAAAAATGAACCACAGAAGCATCTGATCTGTCACTGTACTGTCGCACTGACACAGCGCTATTCTGTAAGATCATTTATCTCCTCTATAGCATTTACACACATACTAGAACACATATGCACAAACGGTTTTCAATTACCCATTATCTGCACCACCGTACTTTTCATTTTTTCAACATAAATCCATTTAACAAAACTAATAACAACTACTGAAATATAATGACTTAATGGCTGTTCCAGAAATTACGTTTGTGAGTAAATGTTCTCGCTTGTATGAGCTTCTGGGTTATGAAGAAAGATAATGAGCAGATTTCTCATAGCCAGACGTGTCACAGGAGATCATTATTCTTACAGTTATTAACTCCAAACATTTCTGAAGGATTCAACTCGAACACAGTAATTCATAACCTTTAATTTAATCACGGTAAATATTTAAAGAGGCCTGAAAAATAATCGGTGCCCTTTCGATGCCTACAGTTCATCAGTTTGCGAATTCAACCAGCTGTTTGGATATTGGATAATTCTTTGCAGAGTGGATGTACTTTATTTTGTCAGCAAGGCTTTGTGTGACGGTCATCGGGTCAGACTTTGAGCCTGGGTGTGTTTGTGTGTGCTAGTTGGTGATGATGTCTCTAGAAATGCATGTCAATCAGTTTGAAGGACAGGGCAGTAGTCAAAGTCCAATTTCAGCAGCAGAGACACAGCAGACTGTCTATGTATGTGCGTGTGTGTAAGAGAGAGACATGCCTGCACTTGTCATTCAAACACACAGCAGATAAACACACTCAATACCCAATTGGACAGTTGGTAATTACAGAAAGACACACACAGACAACAGGTTTAGGTCACCTGTGCCAATCTGCGCTAGTATTTGCTCTCCGTTTCGAATCTACCTTTTATTTCCCACTTCTTTGCAGTTTTCTTCTGCAGAGCCTTTTTCCGAACACATCTCTCAAGCTCCAAGGTAAAAACACACAACAAAACACCTTAAAAATGATTCGTATAACCACATACTGTACAACAGCTCTGTATGGAGAGAAGACCAATTAAGATCCAGTGTCTGGAACTAATGTCCAATGACCAATCTGAATGTCAAATGGTGTGGCATACCAGGGCACTATTTCCTATTCTGAACATGATTACAAATTAGATTTAAGAGCTTCTGCACAAGGCAAGATTAACCTTATATGGCCTGAAAAACAGTTGTACAGAATCCCTTATGGTGTCTTTGGGTCATTTTTGAAGCTTGACAGATGTGGACACTTTGAACTGAAATGAAATGAATGCATAATGTTAAGAACAAGATGAGAGTGACAAAAAAATAATGGCTGCACCAACAATCTATCTAATGGACTCCGCCCTTCCAAAGCCCGCCCTTTTTCCATATATGGAGTCGTGTTCTAATTGTAGCCTGGCCTATTCATTCAAACTACATGTTCTCCTGTCCTGCATTAATTCTGACTAGTGGACTAACTAACTTAATTAGAGGACTAACTAGGGATGCTCGATATTATCGGACAGACATCGGATTCGGCCGATAATGGCCTTAAACGTAAATATCAGTATTGACTCGATATGAAAAATTATGCCGATGTCTTGCTGATAAGGGGAATAAATCACAAGTGCTCAGGGTGTGCCAGCGATTAGATCACGTCAGCAGTGTGGCTCATTCTTGAAGCAAAGTTTTGATGATCCACGTACAGAATGACGCATTCGTCATTCGCGTGCGACAGAATAGGTAATAGCATGTGCAGCGTCCCCGGGTCCTAATGCCCACATTGTAAGGAGATTTAATTCTGTAGGGGGCACTGCTGGCCTGGTAAAATCTACAAATTATATTTAGACTGTGTTTCTGATTAAATAAAGCAGTAACTGATGTTAGTATGTTTTGATTTAAAGGTTATATAGCTTCCATGAATAAAAAAACATTTCTACATTACTTATATATATATGACACAACGCTGTTTGTTAATCGCCGGCGAATGGCCGGAGTTGCGCATTTAAAAACAAAGACCACTAGACAGTGACCAGCTGATTCTGAATGCGTCTCTCACTGACAAATGAGTATTACGTTACTTTAAAGGGGTCATTGGATGCCCATTTTCCATAAGTTGATATGATTCTTTAGGGTCTTAATGAAAAGTCTATAATATACTTTGGTTAAAAATTCTCAAT
>JAHKKF010520977.1:0-13302 GCA_019740295.1 Labeo calbasu | reverse complement strand
ATGCATTCCAGATCAAGTGATCTTTAACAGACATCTTGCAGATGTACGTGTGCTACCTGGGAAAGATCACTTGATCTGGAAAGCATCTGCTGTGTACAAACATCTGGCAGACATCTGTCAGTTTTACATACATTTTAAATCATAAACATCTTAAAGACATCTAATAGACATCTACTTGACATCTGATAAGAAACGTCCTATAGACGTATTGCAGATGAGCAAACAATCTAAAAATTACATTTCGCAGACGTAAATGCAGATGTCAAATAGACATCTCTGAGATGTATGTGTGCTATCAGGGAGATCACTTGATCTGGAAAACATCTGATGTGTACAAACATCTGAAAGACGTCTGTAAGATGTCAGTTTTACATTCATTCTAAATCATAAACATCCTAAAGACATCTAAAAGACATTTATTTGACATCTGATAGGAAATGTCCCATAGCAAATTGCAGATGAGCAAACACTTTAAAAAATACATCTTCTAGATGTAAATGCAGACGTCAAATAGATTTATCAGAGTTGTAAGGGGTAGGTTTAGAGTTGAGTAGATATAGACATTAATAAAAAACAACCCTGATAGCACACATACATCTGGTGTTTGCTTATCTGCAATATGTCTATGGGACATTTCCTATCACATGTCAAATAGACGTCTATTAGATGTCTTTAAGATGTTTATGGTTTAGAATGCATGAAAAATTGACATCTTACAGGCATCTGCAAGATGTTTGTACACAGCAGATGCTTTCCAGCTCAAGTGTTCTTTCCCAGATAGCACAAGTACATCTGCAAGATGTGTTCAAGATCTGTGCTTGATCACTTGATCTGGAAAGCATCTGCTTTGTACAGACGTCTGTAAGATGTTAGTTTTACATACATTTTAAATCATAAACATCTTAAAGACATCTTATAAACGTCTGTTTGTCTGTCTGATAAGAAACTTCCTATAGACGTATTGCAGATGAGCAAACAATCTAAAAAATACATCTTGCAGATGTAAATGCAGAGGTCAAATAGATGTCTCCGAGATGTAACTGTGCTATCGGGGTTAACATGACATCTTGCAGACGTAAGTGCGCTATCTGGAAATTTAATAGGTAGCAAATTTAATTTATTATTACTTTCTAGCGACAACCAAACACACCAGGTTTTGTTGACTGCGCATGCACCAGTGTTGCCAAGTCCACATTTTGTCCGCAGATTTGAGCTATCAAATGCTTTCAGGGATTACAAACATCTTGCAGACGGATGTGTGTTATCTGGGAATCTAGCCACAAACAAACACGCAGAGTTAAGTGTGCACACACTAGTGTTGGCAAGTCTGCATTTTCCCCGCGAATTTGAGCTACTTTAACACTGTTAACGCAGGCTTGTTTTTCATGTCTGCAGGTTAAAGTTACCCCAATAATGGGATATTTAACTCCCGCGAATGCGAATTTTGTCATAATACTGCATTCTTACCCTGTAATATGTCCCTGCTTTTTAAATGTAGAATTTATAAACTGTTTTACTGGTAACAATTTGAAGTATTCTAACTGATTTAAATAATTGGCTAAATGTAAGTACTTGACATTAAAGACAACACTGATACAATTAATAAGGTAATTATAAAATGTACTTATATCAAAGTAAAAAACTACCGGAGGCACATATATGCACCTTAACGTAAAAGTCCATTTCTAACCCCGCTATCCATGTTATTACATGTACGTGTCATGTTGATGTGCTGACAGGAAGTAGTACTCACTCTGTTCCTGTGGCAGGTGTGTGATACACTGACTGGCCTGTCTGGAGTTCACAGATGCATTTCCACTAAAGACACACACGTCCAGAAAACACATGCAATGCATGAGATCACAGACTGTTAAAGTTTGCAAACTTTTTTTTTTCAGAATAAATGACAGGACTCACTTTTCAGAGAAGCGCGTGTCCATTTGTCTGTACTGGATCAGGCCTGTGAATTAAACCAAAAATGCATATTCAGAATATAAAATAACCACATATAGGCCAGCAGTGATTCTGAGAGTTTGTGGTTGAATTTGCAGGAACTCTTATGTGTAAATTCTGCCTCAACCACATGTTTTTCTGACTCTTCTGTGAAACAACGTGAGAACCGGGCTGTTGTTGTACATAAGCACTTGTGCTGAATTCAAGATTACTAGATTTAGATGCCTTGCATCAGATTTTTTGTGTCACTTGACCAAATGCAACATTGCTATTTCTCATGCACAAATGCAAATGTTTTGTTTCTGTCCCTTTTTGTGCACTTTGAACACCTTGCGTTTTTGGTTTAAGATCTTTGTTTAAATAAAAAGAAATGATTTTAGAACTTAATAGAGGTGAGTAGATGATGGGTGGAACATATTTATTTATTTCTATTTCTCTCAATTAGAACCAAACATTTTACAGCCTGATGTTATAGAAGCATGTTTTAATATTGTTTTTATTAATTTTTTTTGTTTTGATTTTAGAAAACCATCCAAAATATTCATCTGAATAACCTATAAACTTTATTTTTAGGAATTAAATTATAATTTTCCCACGAGGCACACTTGTGTTCGAATGTTTGAGGTCTATAATTGTTTTAAATGTAAAAAAATATTTCTTCTGCTCAGCAAGGCTGCATTTATTTGGTCATAAAATACAGTAAAAATAGTAAAATATTATTACATTTTAAAATAGCTGTTTTCTACGTGAATATATTGTCAAATGTAATTTATTCCTGTGATCAAAGCTGAATTTTTAGCATCATTACTCCAGTCGTCAGTATCACGTGATCCTTTAGAAATAAGAAATAATATCCTGATTTGCTGCTCAACAAGCATTTCTGATTATTATCAATGTTAAAAACAGTTGTGCTGCACAATATTTTTGTGGAAACCTTAATGCATTTTATTTTTCAGGATAAATAGTAAGAACAGCATTTATTTGAAATAGAAATCTCTTGTAACATTATAAATGTCTTTACTGTCACTTTTGATCAATTTAATTCATCCTTGCTGCATAAAACTATTAACCCAGCTAAAAAAAAAGTAATGTTCATCAAACATTATTTATGGAACATGTTATTTCTTAAATGTTTTTATGTTTATCACATGTTTTTTTTTTTAAATGTTGCTACTTTTAGAATGTTCAGAGTTACATTTAAAAGTAACATTATAAAACGGATAGTTCGGGTCCTTGATTCTGATTGGTTGATTGAGCCGTTCTAACCTGTTGTAAATTACTCTACAAACATACACCTTTGTTTACTTCTGTGTGTAGATTTGCAACCACTTTGTTGCAACCACAACTGCTTCTGAGGAACTATATCGTTTGGTGTAAGAACACTGTTTTTATTTAAATCATTACGCTTTATTTGCTTTGCTTTGTTTTGTGAAACCTTACTACATATATGGAATAACCATTTTATAAAAGCAATAAGCCCTGTGAAGCCATGTTTTACAGTGAAGTTATAACATCTAAGGGCTTTGGTTCGTAACAACGCCACTTAGCTGTTATAAATTCACTGTAAACCATGGCTTCTTGGGGATTATTGCTTTATTTCCATAAAGTTTTAAAAATTATAAAAAGGAATGTTCCCTTAACACAAAACGTTTTTAAAACATTTAAAAAACTGGACATCTAAAATGTTCAGAGAACATCTATAAGTTTATAGGAACATATTTTTGTTAGCTGGAAATTTCCTTTAAAAAATCTTCCCAATCCCAAACTTTTGAACGTAACGCACCTGAGGGTCTGTAGGGCGGCTGATGTCTCGGTCTGGAGCTACAGTGATGGACCGGAATCATGTGATGCGGCGGTGGACCGTACTGACCGCAGTACGGCGGCCGCAGGTAAGCGTTGGGGTACGAGGGTGAGGGATGTTGGTACAGGTTCGCCGATGGAGGAAACGAACGCAGAGATCTAGGATAATCCAGACTCTCCAGACTCGGACTACAGCTGCCCGGAAGAGAGTGAGGCCTGCTGGGAAAAAACGAGCCACCTTCTGAGAGCGTTTGGTAGATGGCAGATGGGAGGCAGGAGGGCAGACTATGAGGAGAATCCGCCCTGATGGGTCCGTCCCAGCTGGGGAAGGGCGTCTGATGGGCGAATGATGCAGATAGAAAGGGCTGAGTGTAGCTCACCACATTATGCTGGTGAATGAGCTGTCTGGGTTGTGGGATGGTTGTGGAATGGTTGTGACTAACATCTGGGCGAAGATCTGACTCAAACTCTTCACTCCTGGTTTCGTCATTCTCCTCGGGATAGTTTAGAGAGGTGTACTGATCGCTGCCGTGGGCCATGTGGGTCGGGTATCTGAACAAATTTGGAAAAAAACATTCTTCCAGTAACATTAGCAAGAGTATTTGTTCGAAGTTATCTGTTCTTCAATAATGTTCTCTAAACGTAAGCACAAAAAAATCATTCATATGTCAAATGTTTTCTAAAATATTTTATTTCGACATTTGTCTATTTTGTCACTTTTCTGAGGAAGATTCATTCACATGTTTGCCAGTAAACAACACAAAGACATTTGTTCATCCGATTTCATTTTGTAAGTGAATTTTCTTTTTGTTTTAAAGATGTTTTCTTTGGATTGTTTGACTGTTTAAAAGAGTATACAGAAAAATATAACTTGCATTTTCCGCTAGCTAAATTTCGCATACGTAAACAAAAAATATGGTTCTGAACCTCTCTTTCTGTATTCAAAGCTGATTTAGACAAGTATATCGAATTTAATCCTAAAACAGTGAAAACTGCATCTATTCATATTATGTATCCCTTAAGGTGTAAATTTATTACTTTTTTTGTTAACCTTGCAAAAAATCTCTTACAAAAATAACCATGGTTTTACTCAAAAAAAAAAAGACAAATTTGTGTGTGTCAGCTATACTTCTTTTCTGTGGTTTCTTTGTTTTGTTTTTAGAACTGTACTGTCTTTATGGTTTGATGTTTTCTACTGTTTAATAAAGGAACCTGCTTCCGAAATCTTGATCTGAATAAAATATTCACAAACCGCTCTGAAGTCTGATCTAAAAACAATTTTCGAGATACATTTCTGAAGTTCCGATCTGAATCAAAAGATTCGCACTCTGCTCTCCAAAGTCCCGATCTGAATTAAATGATTTGCAATCTGCGCCTCAAAGTTTTGATCAAAAGCAAATGATTCGCGTTCCACGCTCCGAAGTCCCAATCTGAATCAAATGATTCGCACTCTGCGCTTCAAAGTCCCGATCTGAATTAAATGATTTGCAATCCAGGCTCCAAAGCTCAAATCTAAATCAAATGATACGGATCCATGCTGCGAAGTTACGATCTGAATCAAAAGATTGACGAACTCGCTTTGAAGTTCCGATCTAAACCAAATGATTTGCGATCCGCTCCAAAAGTTCCGATGTAAATAAAATGATTCGCAATTTGTGCTCCGAAGTTCCGATCTAAATCAAATGATTCTCGATGCATGCTCCAAAGTCCTGATCTAAATAAAATGATTTGCCACACTTGCTTTAAAGTCTAGATATGAATCGTGATTCGTGATAGGCGCTTTGAAGTCCTGATCTGAATGAAATGATTCGCGATTCGCGATCCAATTGGAGCGCTTGGAAACAGTGACTCATTTTGCGACCCAATAGTTTAACCGATTCAGAGTTTCCACAAGCACCGTTTCACTCCGATTTGTGTGTTTTTTTTTTTTTTTTAATTCGTAAATAAATGGCTCTTTTTCCCTGGTTTTTGCTAGTGAATCGCTTGAACTGAATGATCGAGTTTGAATCAATCGGAGCTATTCCAACGTAAACGACTCACTTAATTGAATCGGCTTGTCTTGTTTTCGCGTCTTCAGTCCTGTTTACACGACACTGTCAGTACTACTACTGGCTGAGGTCGCTAGGTTAATGACATTAACTAAAATAAGCAAAAAAAGTATGATGTGTACAAATAAAATATCCTTGTTTACATTCCAATGATACCATCCAACACAAATCTGCGAACAAATTAGGTGAGGTATTTTGTGTGAAGAATAAACTGAAAAGTTTTGTCTCGCTCACTACTTTTTTTGTAAATATATAAACCGAAATGCGATAAACAACAACATGTTTGTACGCTATAATAGAGCATGTACACAGTGCTGCTCATACAGTGCATTTATTTTAAAGTTTAAATCTAAGAGCGTGTTTGCACATGCCGTGTGTGACTCTGCATTGCATCTTCACCGACTGACACAAACCAAGAAGACTTCTGAAAACCGTCAGTGACCAGATGACGGCGTAAGAAAGAGGTCAGCGCTGTTTTCTACCGGGGAAAATAGGCCTTAGTGTAACATCCACCCATGCAGTCCCTAAATAGGACACACTGCATTATGACTCTTTATCTCAGTGTGCCAAGATTCTGCAGCTTGTGCAAAACTGCAGACCACAACTGAAAGAATCTGCCATGCAAGCAGTTACACAAAACACTTTACCTTTATACAATATAGATATAGTTTGAGCATTTGTCTAAGTTTGAGAAATGTAATGGAGTGATGCTTCATCACTTTTCATCGAATAAATAAATCAAGTATAAATAAAAAAGCAGTTAAACATTTGGCAGGAAGAGTCAGTCTGATTAAGACGAAAGATATGCTTTATCACTGATAATCTGTATCTAACGTTTCCTGACACACTTGAGAAAGAAACCAAGAATATATAGGTTAAATTCAGGTGTTCAGGTATTATATATATATTTAAAATAACAAAATATTTTGGATTTGGATTAATGGTATTTTTATATTTAAAAGTAAATGCAATTAAACTAATTATATATAATTAAATACATATATAATTTCATTTTTTGACATTTTTTACCCAGTCGTCTCAATGGCAAAAAGTGTCCCAATTAACTTGAATTCACTTTTAGACTTTTCTAATATATATATATATATTAAATAACAAGAAAAACTTTAAAAAATGTATTTGAGAAAAGAATAGGCAACATTCTGATCATTTACATGAAATAGTAAGTTACATATTTAAATCCCTAAAAAATATTATGTCGTGCATATGTACATATATTTAAATACATTACATATTTAAATCTCTTAACCCATTAAAACAATTCACAAATATATTTTTTAACCCTGTTTACAGCTGACTGAAGACAGAAACTCACCTGAGCGCGGAGTCACTTCAGGAAGTCACACGATTGTCTTTCATTTGTCATCTCGATTCTTGTTTCCTTACTTTCGACAGCGATTTAGAATTTAGTTTTAGATGTAATATAACGCGTCTTTCAGTAATAGTTTAATACGTGGCCATTCGGTGTCAAGCGACATGTTGTCAAAGTGTGTTTCGGTTCGCGTGGCGGAGGAGGAACATGATTATATATGATGGGAGGAGTAAAACAACACAAGAACGCATGGTGAACAGGTTTAGTGCTGTTGTTCAGCGATTCAACAATGGTGCATATAAATCTTAAAGACGCAAAACAAAATATGCCAGATAACCAAAATGCATCGCTAAAGTTCCTTTGAAGTTATGAAAACTGTTGGAATTCTCTCTGAACATTCTAAACGTCCAGTTTTTAAATGTTTTAAAAACATGTTTTCTTGGTTCAGGGAACATTCCATTGTATAATTTTACAAATATTACGGGAATGTTACTTTGAGTGTTCTCTGAACGTTCTGAATGTATACTAACATTTTGAAAACCTATGTAACGTTTCAGAAAAAACGTTACATAAACGAAGCATAAATACGTTTTTTTTGTGCCAACGTTTTGACATTATTAAAGTCCAGAAAACTTTGAATGAACATTCTTATAACGTTACTGGAAGTGTTTATTCATTATTTTGAGAGAACCTTATCAGAACGTTACGATGTTGTAACTTTTTTTTGTTGTAACGGTTTTATTATTCTTAATTGACTTTTGAATTACGTTTTTTCTTCTTTTTAATTGACAATTTCACTATTTATAGGACAATTTATTGTTATGAAATGCCTGTTCAGTGTTCTCTTAAAAGTCTAAACGTCCAGTTTTTAAATATTTTACGAACATGTTTTCTTGGTTATACGAACGTTAAGGGAACATTACATTGTATAGTTTTGCAAATATTACAGGAATGTTACTTTTGGATGTTCTCTGAACGTTCTGAAAGCAGTAACATTTTGAAAACCTAGACAAACGTTAAACTAAAACGTTTCAGAAAAAACGTTACATAAACAATGCATAAATAAGAACGTTACGATGTTGTAACTTTAGCGGTTTTATTATTCATAAACAATGCATAATAACGTGTGTGTGCTAACGTTCTGAGAACATTATTAAAGACCAGATTTAAACCAGAAATTGAAACGAACATTTTAATAACGTTACTGGAGGAATGTTTACTCATTTCTTTGAGAGAACCTTACCAGAACGTTACCTCGTTGTAACATTACCACGTTAGCGGTTTCCTTCTTTTTGTTCGTCAATTTCATAATTTATATGACTATATATGATTAAAAAAGAGGCGTCTCTGTTGTGGGATGATAATGAGTTAAACAAATAGCAGATGGCGCTATAATTACTGAGATGATTTGCTAAAGTTCCTATGAAATTATGAAAACTGTTGGAATGTTCTCTGAACATTCTAAACGTCCAGTTTTTAAACGTATTACAACCATGTTTTCTTTGTTATACGAACTTTAAGGGAACATTCCATTGTATAATTTTGCAAATATTAGGGGGACGTAACTTTTTAATGTTCTCTAAATGTTCTAAAACAGTAGTAACATATAAAACCTTTCAGAAAACGTTTCAGAATAAAACGTTACATAAACAACGCATAAATAACATGTTTGTGCTAACGTTTTGAGAACATTATTAAAGGCAAGTTTTAAACCAGAAATGAAAACGAACATCCTTATAACGTTACTGGAGGAATGTTTATTCATTACTTTGAGAGAACCTTACCTGAACGTTACCTCGTTGTAACGTTGTCACGTTAGCGGTTAGCTTTTTAACTGACATTTTCACAATTTATATGACTAATACTATAAAGGAGGCTTATCCTGTTAAATAATGCTGAGTTGAACAGACAGCAGATGGCGCGCTATAATTACTGGGTTGTTTTGAACAGACGGCAGAGGTCGCGGTTGCGCCTTAATCTGGCGCATGCGCAGTGTCATCGTCATGTTTGAAGCCGCACAATGGGCGGAGATCACTGCTGTTTCCTTCCAAAAATCAACTGATGATCAACCCACGGGAAACGGTTCCCATGTAGCGGGTTTAGAGCGACATGCCAGGTACGTCCGTTATCAAACGAGCTTTCCCACCAGCTTATCACTAGTTGCGTTCTGACTCAGCATGCTGTGGCTGGGCTTTGCGTGCACTGTCAATGAAACTAGTTTGTGCATGCAGTAACAATCAGCGGGATACATTCTTACAGTCATGCATGCAAAGCAAACACTGCACTGTAAGAGTACGGCATCATTTATAGTGTCCATATCTTTCATTATTTGTTAAGTTGCATGGATTTATTCATTGTAATGTCTTGGTTTTTGCATTTTTCAAGCTTATGTAAAACGAAAGTTAGATGTAGCCAATCCAGATTGAGATTTTAGATTATAGTTTACAGGAGTAGCTTTGTACAATCATGCACATGCAACTAGAAAATAGACTTGAATTTAGTTGAATGCTGTACTGATTGAAATACAGAAAGGTACCATGGTGTAGTAATGCTTATATCATGAATTGCTATAATTATGTCATGGTATTTACATGCATGCATGAAAAATTATGTATGGATATGCAAAATATAATTTGTAAATAGCTAGACATTATTAAAACAAAAATTTTACTTCACACTGTTTATGTTAAAAACAAACAAGTAAAAATATCTATAAGACAAACTTAACTTGCATTATGTGTCCTTATTATCTGAACAAATATTAATATCTAGCGGTTTTGCTTTGCATGTAAATTAATATTGATGTAACGATGTTTACATATTGAAACGCATGGTGCATATAGCAGTTAAGAATATTTTTGCACTCCAAACGTGTTATTCGGGGTGTAAATAAATGCATTTGAAGCTTCTGTGTTTTAAAAACACACGAGCTGAGATATGATGTCGCGCGCGTGTTTGTAAACACTCTTCGGGCCTCGTGCGGTTCTAGAGCTGTTGCTAATAACAACCAACATTATTCGCCGTTACCAAGCAACGATATCGCGACGCTGGCTAGTGTTGCTAATGTTTTATCAGTTTTGTAGCGCTTAACACTCGTTGGGTTTCCCCTGAAAGCTCCGGGGTTTGTGTTAGCATGTAAGTGTCAAGCAGCCCGTCCTGTTTATAGTGAGATCTGTTAGCCAGACAGCTGCTAAACAACTGCTAGGTGAAATTAAACACTGCTAAAGTTAGATTAGCAATCACAGCAGCTGCTCATTAATGTTTAATGGATGAAACGCGACTGCTAATGTCCTCAAAAATAGCATACATGATGCGAGTTACATCGTCTTTTACATGTTTCATTACTTTTTGGTTGAAGTATCCATGGTATTTGAATGTAGAATTTATCTGAATCATACAGCTACAGTAATTAGAGTAATCTCAAAGTAATAGTGTGTGTAAACATTTAAGTTAATTATTACTATAGGTTAAGTAACAGAAAAAATGAGTACTTTATCAACCTTATTTTTTTCCGTTAGAGCTGCGGCGGACATTTGTAAATTTTATGGGTGTGGCTTGCGGTCTCATCCACGTCCAGCTAACTTTAGCTGTACAAAACAGCTGGTTTTCCTGCTTTATATTGCAAATTGGTACGTCTTACCATATTATTTTAATGTGTTATCTTAATTATGAACACACTGGTTTGTAGTGTAAAGTTTTACCGTTTACAGCACGTTGTTATTCATCTAGCGGCTAACGAACCGGAAGTCTCGCCCATAAGCTTACTTTCGAGGAGTAAGATTGATAGGGATGATAATCAAACTTTAGATAAAGTTACTTTAGCTAAACTTAACCCTGTAAAGCCTCATATATTAAATATGAGAGAAATCTGAGAAACTGAACAGTTTAGTGAAAGTTTAGACAAGAAAAAAAATCCCTTAAAGTATGTGTTTTTGTATTTGGTACATCAGGTTTTATGGCTCATATAGTCTAATACAGAGACAATATGAAGGAAAAAAACACCTAGGTTTTATTCAAAGACCCAAAATGAGCAAAAATATGACATTTGGTGCAGATGCTAATATTTATATGGACATCAGTGAGGCCTATATAAGAGAATAGTAGATACTGACATAAAATTATATAAATATCAGTCTCAAATAATATGTCTTAGTAAGATGAGATTGAAATGATTCAAACATATAATGTGATGCAATCCAATGATGATTAAGAGATGAACAAATAAACTTACTTCAAAAGATCCTAATAATCAGATTTGAGACTAAAAAATATGATTGATGGAGAATCAAGTAAAGCCAAGCTGTTTCAGTGCAGTAAGTTTTCATCTGGAAATATGATTACAATTATTCTGACGTTTACTTGATAAAAATCAGTAAAGATTTGACAGCAAAAAGACAGCACCAGCTGAAGGTGGACATTTGTACACAGTTACACTAAAAGAGCTTTGACTTGAAAATTAACTCTAAACTATCAATCAGATAATAGAAGTATTTTTTAATAACAGGTATTATGTAAATTTAAAGTAAAATAAAAGCAAGCATAAAAATACAGTTGAGGTCAAAAGTTTCCACCCCCCTTTCAGAATCTGCAAAATGTTCATTATTGTACCAAAATAAGAGGGATCATACAAAATGCATGTTATTGTTTATTTAGTACTGAGCTGAATAAGATATTTCACATAAAAGATGTTTACATATAGTCCACAATAGAAAACAATAGTTGAATTTAGAAAAATGACCTTGTTCAAAAGTTTACAGACACTTGATTCTTAATACTGTGGTTTTTTTTGTTTGTTTGTTTGTTTGTTTTTTGTTTAGTGATAGTTGTTCATGAGTCCCTTGTTTGTCCTGAACAGTTAAACTGCCTACTGTTCTTCAGAAAAATCCTTTAGGTCCCATAAATTCTTTGGTTTTCCAGCATTTTTGTTTATTTGAACTCTTTCCAACAATGACTGTATGATTTTAAGATCCATCTTGATCCCAACTGAGGGACTCATATGACTCATATCAACTATTACAGAAGGGTCAAATGCTCACTGATGCTCCAGAAGGAAAAACAATGCATTAAGAGCCGGGGGGTGAAAACTTTTGAACAGAATGGCGATACATACATTTTTCTTCTTTTGCCTTTTTTCTTATTTAGTACTGCCCTTCAGAAGCTATAGAAGATACTTACATGTTTCCCAGAGGACAAAATAAGTTACATTTACCCTGATCTTCAAATTCCAAAAGTTTTCACCCCCCTGCTCTTAATGCATCAGAGCGTTTGAACCTTCTGTAACAGTTGCACATGAGTCTCTCAGTTGTAACCTGATCTGTTATATTTTAATTTGCATTGCAGGGCTTAGAGTGATGGACTGGCTGTTTGACAGGATTTCCCTGCAGATGGATTTACACCACCAGTGTTTGATCTGTCGATTATAATATTGTTCAATCAACACATGTCATCCACAATCCCGCATTCATACTTCCAGCATCGTTTTGCATCCCACATCCCTTCAGGATTGTGTTTTTGGATTAACAGGATCTAAAACTCTGTTCTGGCCAGTATTTGTGTTTTTATGTGTTGTTCTGAGTCGTGGTCCATCTTGAAATCATGGAGCCCAATATGGAGTATATAGTGGCGCAGGTCACGCAGAAGGAGGTTGGACGACGCTTCCAAGTGGGGCCGGAAATCATAGACTACATCCTGGACAGACAGAAGTCACATGACTTGGAAAATGATCAGAGCATGCTGGACAGGATGGTGGACAGTCTGGCAACCTCATGGGTCAACGCGAGCAATTTCAAGGTGAGAGAGTTTAGTTTTAGTTCAATTACAAATGAAAATGTCCCACGCTCAGGCCATCCGAGATGTTTATGAGTTTGTTTCTTCATCAGATTTGGAGAAATGTAGCATTGCATCAGTTACTCACCAATGGATGTGAATGGGTGCCGTCAGAATGAGAGTCCAAACAGCTGATAAAAACATCCACAAGTAATCCACACCATCTTGAGAAGACAAAAGCTGAAAAAAAAAAACATCAAGACATATTAAACTCAAATACGAGTCTATTATAATGCTTCCTCCAGTGGAAAAGTGGTCTGGTCTGAATCAGGAAAGAAATCTGCACAGATTAAGCACCGTTTACAAGCCAAAACAGTCTAAAAGAGCTCAAATATGTGGCGTTAT
>JAHKKF010520975.1:0-12363 GCA_019740295.1 Labeo calbasu | reverse complement strand
TTTTCTAAACCGCATTTAAATTTATTTTTACTGATGACATCTGACATCATGGTATTTCAAAATTTAGTTAAGAAGTCATTTAATTTAATAGCACATCTCATGTGGTAATTGAATTGAGTGCATTTAGGTTTATAGATTTGGTAGAGTTTAGTAGGGTAATCAAAGCCTTTTATACCACTAAGTGGAGGCACTGGCATTTGTGTGATCTGTTAAAATTGAGGGTGAAATGACTCACAAAGGAAGAACAACACCTGAGGGAAGCGCAGAATTATTTTCATCCTACACTTGGTTGCTTATATTCATAAAGTCGTCATTCTGTACAAATGAATATAACATATGGCAGTGCGCAAAACTGAAGATCGGCCTTCACACAACCTAATGTGCATTCAAATAAGCTTATTTTTCTATAATCATTTAACCAATTAATTGAATATTCATATTTTAAAGTTTGGGAACCCCTTGCAGAATCTGTGAAAATGCGAATAATTTTTTACAAAATAAGAGAGATCATATAAAATGCATGTTATTTTTTTATTTAGCACTCAGGGTGATTTTTTTTTACATAAAAGATATTTACATGTAGTCCTACAAGACCAAAAAATAGCTAAAATTATTAAAATAACCCCCTTCAAAAGTTTGGGAACCCTTGGTTCTTCAGATGTTAAAGTTTCTTTATATAACTATTTAGACAAAAAAGGTTCTTCTATGGCATTGTGAAGGACCTTTATTTTTAAAAGTGTATGATTTTTACGCTGAGGACAATTGAGGGACTCAGACACAATTATTAAAAACAGGTTTAAACAGTAACTGATGCTCCAAAAGGAAACATGATGCATTAAGAGCCGAGGGGTGAAAACATTTTGAATTTAAAGATAAAGGTAAATTGTACTTAATTTTTCTTCCAGAAAACATGCAAGTATCTTCTGTTGCTTCCGAAGGGCAGTACTAAATGGAAAAAAGATGATATTTAAACAACATAACAAAAATTTGGTCATCTTCATCCTGTTCAAAAGTTTTCACCCCCTGGCTCCTAATGCATCCTGTTTCCTTCTGGTGCATCAGTGCACATTTGAACCTTTTTTAATAGTTGTGTTTGAGTCCCTCAGTTGTTCTCAGTGTGAAAAAAAGATCTCAAAACCATACAGTCATTTTTGGAAAGGGTTCAAATATACAAAATATGCTGGAAAACTGAAGAATCTGCAGGACCTAGAGGATTTTTCTGAAGAACAGTGCTCAGTTTAACTGTTCAGAATGCACAAAGGACACATGAACAACCATCACAAAACAAAAAACAGGCGCAGATCATCCAGGTTGCCACACACAGTATTAAAAACCAAGGGTTCCTAGACTTTTGCATAACATGCATTTTCTATTATCTCTCTTATTTTGTTAAAATTCTTCACATTTTCACAGATTCTGCAAGGTGTTCCCAAACTTTCGCATAAACTGTATTAGCAACTAGTCAGGCTCTCTGACCCATACTTAAATTACGTAATATGATATTTGTGATTCAAGCTTGAAATACCACATTTGTGTTTTTTGCAAGTCAGCAGTCAGTGCATTATCTGCTCCAATACATTTAAATATATATAAATATATATATATATATTATAATTTTAATAATATTAATTTAATAATCATTCAATTTAATTTAAATTATAATTGTGATAATAATATAACAGAAACTGGGATCTTTCTGATCAGAAAAGTGTTGTGGTGTTCCAGGTCAAAAATGACTGGCATACAAAAAATTGCTTACAAATTTCTTTTTATGCTATATTATTAACAAATATTTGATTTAGCTTTTGTTAAAAACAAACAAACAAACAAACACAATTTTTTATTCTTGTTCTGTTGTTTTTAAAAAGGTGATTAAACCTGTTTTTTTTGGGGGGAAAACAGTTATATTTACTATTTTTAATGTTTATGTGATCTAAATACAAAAAAGAGTGTAGATGACTTTGGTTTTCTTAAATGTCCCATCTGGATTATTTATTAATAAATCTGCCAACAAATCTTTCTCCGAGAAGTTTCACCAACTAAACTAACTAGTCATAAGCAAGAAAGGCGATTAAAGCAGTATTATTGGGACAAAGAGCAATCGTGCATACAGTGGCTCTGGCACCAAGATGCACCCACTGAGACAGAGCGGACAAAATATTCAGAATAATAAAATATCTGAAGTAGCACAGTGGTTGTTTGGTCTCAAAGAAGATTAAATATATATAAACTTTAGCAAAGGAAATAAAAGTTCTGCACAAAGCAGCAAGCAAGATAGCAAAAAATAACCCAGGAGAAAAAGAACTATTTTTTTCTAAGGAACTAATTTCCTGTTTTCATTTTAATTTTTGAGTAATTGTGTTGTGTTAGATGAAATTAAATTAGTTTAGTTTTTTATGTATTTATTTCAGTTAAAGTTAAAGTAACTAAACTTGTTTTATGGTTTATATTTGGTTTAAACAGCTTATAAAACTCGCAAATTAAGAGAAATTAAGAAATCTCCTGGAATCAAGATGAAACACTACCATGGCCACATAAGAAAGACAGCTTTATAATATAATATCTGCTTTACCAAGGAAATTGGTTCACTGCAATAAAACCCAGCAGAAGCCTTAATGAGGGCACTCTTCCTAAGGGACATACACATTCAAATAAGGAAAATGTAACTATAAACTTTGCGGGAAAGTTTAAGAGATATACACTTTGGTGATTCTGGTGAGTTGGCTGAACATTATGACAGTACTGAAGAGCCAGCTGGCAAATCTCAAAAGACTGCTGTACTTGTCAGAGACTGAAGGGAGAAGAAGCATGCTGGCTAAACTTATTTATACATTCATGCCTAAAACGTCAGGAATTTCTGTAAGGAAAGTTAAGTTATAGCCAATGCAGGAATATTGGAAAGAATATTGGAAAAAAATCTATAAGTTATCTATAATTTATTTATAATGGATTATTTACGTAATTCAGGTTACATGTAATCAGCTGCACGTCCTGATTTTGCTGAGTTAGATGTGTTCCTGAGTCAACATATTTTGTTGACCCTGGAACAACATTTTAATCCAAAAATTTAGTCTTGACCACATCCCTACACCTAAACCTAACCTTACCCATGGGTAATCCCTAAAATCAGAGGAAATGACAGATGAATGACACTGATGTACAAGCACCAAACACTGATTGTAAGCCTAAACTTCACAAAAACTATAAACTGTTTTTTCAAATCTGATTGGTTAATCACAATGTTGTTCCAGGGTCAACAAAGATGTTGATCCAGGAACATGTTGTACTTGATAAAATCAGGTTCTGCGTAATCAGCTACTACCCAGCACTGCCAACTGCATGCATGAAAAGAAAGTGTGTGAATTGAATTTCAACAGTGACTAACATCTACAACAGGTGGATGTTATTTGTGAGCTCAGTGAGCTGATCGAACTGTTCTTGTTGCTGTTCATCATTAACTCTGCAATCTCAGAGGAGTGGTTAGATGCATTACAAAAACTCTGAAGTATGACTTGCACACACAGATGGGACAGAGCAGCTGTGTGCCCTAGCTTCAGATAACAGACCATCTCATTTCCACTTAATGGTTTCAGTGTCTGGGTTAGCCAGAACAAACAGCAGAGTTAAGCAATAAAAGCACTCGCTACAGTATTCTCCATAAGACAAAACAGGCCAGACTATTCTTGTAAAGTTTCACTCTGAATCTGTTTATGAGAAAATACATATTTTCCTGCCAAGCAACAGAAAACTGTAAACAAGATATATGAGCTTATCTCGAGAAGCATTAACAAGATTTTCTCAGAATCCTTTTACTTTCAATCCTATGCCTATATTTAATTAAAATTAAAGTCAAAACTTTACATACACCTTGCAGAATCTGCAAATGTTAATTATTTTACCCAAATAAGAGGATCATACAAAATGCATGTTATTTTTTATTTATTACTGACCTGAATAAGATATTTCACATAAAAGACCTTGTCTACAAGAGAAAATAATAGTTGAATTTCTAAAAATGACCCTGTTGAAAAGTTTACATACACTTGATTCTCAATACCTGAATGATCCATAGCTGTGTGTGTGTGTGTTTTTTATTTATTTTATTTTTTTTAGTGATAGTTGTTCATGAGTCCCTTGTTTGTCCTGAACAGTTAAACTGCCTGCTGTTCTTCAGAAAAATCCTTCAGGTTTTTCAGCATTTTTGTGTATTTGAACCTGGCTGTATGATTTTGAGATTCATCTTTTCACACTGAGAAAAACTGAGGGACTCATATGCAGCTATTACATAAGATTTAAACCCTCACTGATGCTTCAGAATAAAAAAAATGATGCATTAAAAGGCAGGGGTTAACAATTTTTGAATTTGAAGATCAGGATCAAATTAACTTATTTTGTTGAAACATGCAAGTGTCTTCTGTAGCTTCTGAAGGACAGTACTAATATAAAAAAATATGATATTTAGACAAAATAAGAAAAATGTACACATCTTTCTGTTAAAAAATGTACACCCCTGGCTCTTAATGCATTGTTTTTCCTTCTGGAGCATGAGTGAGCATTTGGACCTTCCGTAATAGTTGCATGTGAGTCCCTCAGTTGTCCTCCATGTCAAAATATGGATCTCAAAATCATACTGTCATTGTTGGAAAGGGTTCAAATAAACAAAAATGCTGAAAATCCACAGTGACCTGAAAGGATTTTTTTTTTTTTTTCAGGGGGATTATTGACCAATGATCACAAAACAAAACAAAACAAAAAACAGCTGTGAATCATTCAGGTAACAACACAGTATTAAAAATCAAGTGTATGTGTAGGGTCATTTTATAAAATCATGAATTCACTATTTTCTCTTGTGGACTATATATAAACATCTTTTATCTTATTCAGGTCAGTACTAAATTAAAAATAACATGCATTTTGTATATCCCTCTTATTTTGGTAAAATAATTAACATTGTGCAGATTCTGCATGGTGTATGTAAACTTTTGACTTCAACTACTTTTTTAGCTTTAATCCAAATTATGCATGATTTTTGTTTTTAAATCAGCATCAAGATTTTAGCTTTAAATTTATATGTATTAATATGAGGCCATATGAGCATGCATAATAATTAAACACAATTAACAAAATGTGGTTTAAATGCAGTGTCTTTTCATTAAAATCCGTACTAATAATTATGTTTTTACTTGTGGGTGATATTTAATATTGGACTTCCTATGACATTTAAATTCAGAACGATTGCAAATGCCCTTGGTGTCCTTAAATGTCCCATCTGCATTTAATTCATTAATAAATTGCCATTAAATCTTTCTCAGAGAAGTTTCACCTCCTGAACTAACTAGTGATAAAAAGCAAGCTCAGGTATCGCATTAAAGGAAGAGAAAGCGTTGCTTTGTATTGTAATCACAGCACAGGCCAGGTAAACCCTATAAAGCTAATATCATATTTGATACATGAATCTCTAAAGAGTCTAAATTGATCAAAACTTTTCTGAAAAACCTGTTGCACACAATCTACTACATGCCTTCTGTGGTCTGATTGATAGTTTATACTTTTTAGCAAGTAAAAGGCTGATATGATCCACAAGCTGATATGATTCTTTAGGGTCTCAATGAGAAGTCAATAACATCCTTTGGTTAAAATTTCTTAGTGCTAGTGTAAAAAGCACCCTTTTTACCTTGTCAAAATCAGCCCTGTTCAGAGCGAGCCATACTGTTGCATGTTCCTTTAAATGCTAATGAGCTCTGCTCACCACGCCCCTCTCTTTGGGGTGACGAGCCGATCTGTTTACCTTAGCCGTGTTTAGCCACTAAACTTGCTAACTAGCACATTATTAAGAAAGGCGATTTGCAAAAATGCATAACAACCCTTATACTCACTTCTGCTGTAGGTGAAGCTGCATCACGAATAATTTGCGGGAACATAGAAGCATTTATTTCTAAAACAAAAGTATGATCATTATTACAACCAACAACAGAACACCTCAATCGCTCAATCGGAGACATTCTTGTCTTCCCCTGCACCAACCAGAATAGACCCAAGAGCGGTCAGAGTCGGACTATACAGCTCAGTCAGGGCGGGCCTAAGGTAAGACGGTCATGTCAATCAACTATTGTTGATTTGAAAAAGGGGATATTTCTTATAAAGATTACGAAAATACAACTGGATGGATTTTTAACATAGTAGGTTGGTTGTGTACACACACTGCCAACACACATTTATGTTCAAACAACATGTAAAAGTGAACTTTGCATCCGATGACCCCTTGTCAGGTTGTGGTTCATCTGTCCTTTTGCTGCGAAATGTTTACTTAAGTAAATGTAAGAATAATGTTTGTATTGTTAGTATTTATATTGTATGTTTTAAGATGAACACTTCCTGGACAGAAACAATTTAGATTTACTTGATTATCCATATATGATTTTTCTAGAAATATCATGTTAAAATGTGAGTATCAAATGATACAAAAGGCTTCAGAATGTTACTTTTTGGGCATATAAATATCAGCAAAAACACCAAATTGCATATTTTTGCTTCACTTTGGCCTTTGAATTAAATTAAAGTGCTCTAAATTGAATATGAGCTTCATATTCTCAATATATCATTTTATGAGTCATAAAAGCCTGATGGATCAGCTATGATACTTAACAAAAAACACATTTTTTGATCAACTTTTATATTTTGTCTAAAGTTTTAGTAAGCTTCAAAAAGTCAATAATCACGATGCTTTAATAATATCATTCATGATGCTAATTAATTTTTGAGAAAATAGTTTTTTATTCTATTATCCAGAAACAGAACATGCAACACATACACAAAAAAGAACAGAGAGAATGATAATTTAACATTTTTAAACAAAAGCTGTACTAGCAAAGTGTTCTGTTTAATAAAAAATGCAATTAAGCAGCATTTTGTTTTAGATCAAGGGGGAAATTTTAAAAGAACTGCAGCTTTGATTCTGCCACTCTTTCATTGTCAGCATTGAGTTTAGATTTGTATTTTATCCTCATCACAGATAGCATGTGGCAGTGTGATCTACAAGCAGGACCTCCCGCTCCACACCAACCAAAATTCAACTGTGATGGGACCTTTAGCCTCAGGCTTGAATCAGAAGTCATGAACCACAGCTCCGCAGAGGAGCTCAGATCAGCAGGTGTTGTGGTGAATGAATATCTGAGCCAGTTATACTGGGCACTATTATCAGGAAAATATACTGAGGATTAAAAATAAAGGTGCTTTTGTGGCACTTATGGTTATATGAAGAAGCATTAACATCCATGGAACTTTTCCAGTGCACAAAATAGTGGGATAAAGTTCTATAGATTCTTTAGAGAAGAAAATAAATGGTTCTTTTAAGAACTGTTCACTGAAAGTTTCTTTTGGGAACCAAAAATGGTTCTTCTTTGGCTTTTGGACTTTTCAAATCAATCTGTATTGCTTTGCTCAAGTCTGCAGCATTTGGGTGAATGATTTGACCTTGTCTGCCAGATGTGCCCTGCAGCTGGAGATTTAATTCATTCAACTTAGATATGCCAGTGTCATTAGAAATGAGTCATTACTAAACTTGCTGGCAAATTTGTTCATTCCCTTGCCCTCAAGGAAAATTCAAACCTCGTCTCTGAGCTCATAAAGTCTAGACTTGTGGGAGAGACATCTAAAACCCTGTTCACACATACTGCGACATACTTGCGTGTGCAAATAACCAAAACCTGAACCAGATTATCATATGTAAATGAGCTATCCAATTCACAATAGGAGTATTCTGCTTGCTTGTGCAACACACAGGGGAATCTCTCGGTTATGTGTTACTGGACGTTTTTACTCACAATGTCATTTGAAGAAGCAGTCTTTGAAATGGTACACTGTATCCACTGCTAGTATCTTTTGCAAATTACTATTGAATTCATGTTTTCATTGCCAGCTCCCCAGGACATCTGCATTTCGATGCCCGTAATGTTCAAGCTGATACGGTTCAGCCCACATCTTCCATTCTCTCTAGACAACATGGCTCGGTCATGATTGTATTTACTTTGGTTTCCAACTGTTTCCTGTAACATTAGTTAGTTTTGGGAGCTAGTAAAAGCACCACTAAAGACACAAGTTTTCAAGAATTCTTACAACAAAGGATTTTATTGACTCTTCAAGTATAAAATTCTCATTGTGTCTCCCACTAGACTTGGTAAAAGCAATAGAATTTAAAAACAGCAACTTAAACTGAAACTATTGAGCTCACATATTAATCAATTAATTATGTGGTAAATATTGGACCAAAAAAAAAAAAAGTTGTTGAGCAAAATCAACAAAAACAACACATAAATAAAGAGACTGACTGCATTGTTGGGTGAACAGAAAAAAGTTGCTGGATTTACATTGAAACAATTGCTAGTAACATTCACAAATTACAAAGAAGTTCAATTAACTGTGGAAGCCAGTTTCTGCCACTAAATAATAATAAAAAAAGGTAATTGCAACTTTTTATCTCACAATTCTGAGTTTTTTTTTCACAATTGTGAGTCATCAAGTCAGAATTGTGGGATATAAACTCGTAATTGCGAGAAATAGAGTCAAAATTATGAGATATAGTTTGCCATTCTGACTTTTTTCTCATAATTGCATGATACAAACTCACAATTGCGAACTCCGAATTGCAAGATAAAACCCGCAATTTTTTACTCTTTTGGTTGCAATTATGATTTATTGCAAGGTTATATCTAGCAGTTCTGACTTCTCACAATTGAGAGTTTATATCTCACAATTTTGACTTCTTTTCTCACAACTGTGAGATATAAACTCACAATTGTGAGTTAAAGTCCAATTCTAAGGAAACAAAAATACTATTTTCTTACAATTGCAGCATTACATCATGATTCTGATCACAATTCTGATTTTAGAACTCACAATTGCAAGGCCTATATCTTGCAAAAAGTCAGAACTGTCAGTTATATCA
Organism: Labeo calbasu; assembly: GCA_019740295.1. Lineage (NCBI taxonomy): Eukaryota > Metazoa > Chordata > Actinopteri > Cypriniformes > Cyprinidae > Labeo > Labeo calbasu. The sequence goes on along the minus strand of JAHKKF010520975.1, from coordinate 3,419 downwards.
CACAATTCTGAGAAAAAAAGTCAGAATTGTTAAAAAAAAAAAAAATCCTTTTTTTATTTTTATTCAGTGGTCACAGAATCAAATACCAATTTTTAAGTAGAAGCAAAAGAAATTGTGTTTTATTTATTTTTATTTTTTGTACAATTTCATGGTAAGGTATCAATCAAATACCAACTTTTTATAGGCCTTGTGAGTTATAAAGTCAGAATTGCGTGATGTAAAGTTGCAATTGCAAGAAAATAGTCTTTTTTCCTTAGAATTGGACTTTAACTCACAATTGTGAGTTTATATCTCACAATTGTGAGAAAGGAAGTCAGAATTGTGAGATATAAACTCTCAATTGCAAGAAAAAGTCAGAACTGCTAGATATAAACTCGCAATTGTGAGAAAATAAGTCATAATAAAAACAAAAAGAGTAAAAATTGCGGGTTTACATCTTGCAAATGTTCTTGGTATGGTATCAAGAACAACAGGATGTTTCTTATTTTGGTTTGACAGTATTGGATGTTACATGAAAAGGGCACAGCTCAAGCTTTTTTTTTTTTTTTTTTTTTTTTTAAAGTAGCTCATAAAACCTGAAATTAGCTTTTAGCAGCCCTTTTATTAAATCATAATGACATACTCTATGGTGCCATATGAATAGGTGGAAGAATTACAAATTAAAACACTAGAAGAAAAATGAATAACAAATGATAAAATCTGAAGGGTGTAATCGCATCTGTCGTACCAAATGGAGCCATGCTGGTTCTTTGAAACAGTACCACAAACAGAGATCAAGCAAAAGTGTTTAAACGCTAATAATGACTTTGAGGCTTTATGAACATCTGACAAGCTGCTCTCAATCATGTCACCAGTCCACGTACAGCTCCCTCGAGGTTGTAAACATAATTTATTCAAAATGTTTTTAATAAAGAGTTCATGAACTCTCAACAAAGCAGCATGGGTCACTTCTTGATGGTAATGTTTGATAAATGCAAGCATGCAGGGATGTTGTTGCTTATATTCTGAGAGTATATATAACTTTTCTAGAACTCTTCTTCATAATTATTATATTTAACTATACTCTGTATATTTTGCATGATCGTTTTTTTTTTCCGTGCTACAGTACCAGCTCTATCTAGTATTTGTATGTATATGTTAAAAATATTGAGATTATCAGCTGGAGCATTTGTAAATATTAAATTAAACTGTTATATCCATGTTAAACATTTAGTTTACCCAGTAAAAATTTTTTTTCTTTGAAACAACTGGCTTCCTCACTTTTTTCCCACAAGATGACCAAGGCTTGCTCACCTAATATTAAAAATTAAAACACTTACCACCATGTTCTTTTAGCGTAAGAAATATCCAATGACTAGTGCCTGAACTCTTGAAAATCTGCTCAAATGAAATATAAAGTGATGGGACCATACACTTTGACAATAGGAAGTCAAATGTCATTTACTTTATTTTTATTGTATTTCCACTGCTTTCTCCTGTGACCTTGATGCAGTCAGTACTTGATAGGTCATAATGAATTGAACAGTAAATACAATATCCACAAAATATAGAGAGAACAAACAATATATCCAGAGAACAGATGGACTGTAGTTTTCAGTATAGTGCAGATTTATCAGGTGAGAGCTGCAGGGAGGCAATCAGACAGAGCTGATGTGATGCGTTTACAAATCCTTTCATACAACATTAAATTCATGCAATTCATCAGACTGTTTTTTTTCTTTGTTCTAAATACTTTTAATGGAGTTACACATAAGTTAAATATGCTTAACACCATTAAAATGATTCAAAACAGATTGTAATCACAATTTGTTCTGTTCTGTGATTTTTAAAGACTTTTCAGAAACATTTTGACAGCCAAACAAACAACAACAAACCTTTACAAATGAGGATCTACCTAAAAGGACATTTTGTCAGATTTAACTCGCTATTGGTTATAAGTTTGTCCTCAAAATGTGGTGAAAATTTTAACAACTAAAGTTTTTCAGTTTCATACTTGTTATATTTATCGATTACAATGAAAGCCAAACAATCACTGTGGGAAAAAAAGGTCACCACTTGGCTATTCGTGGTCAAAATTGACTGAACTTAGAAAATGGATGGCAAAGACCTTAACACTGAGCAATTTAATACTGTATGTGTTGAATAAATACACAGAAATGAGACTATAAAACATCCAGAGCAAACACATTGGACACAAACAGCCAGACAGAGAGAGAGGGAGAGTATGGAAGCTTTATCTCACGATTCAGACCTTTTTTCTTTCTTGCAATTGGAAGTTTATATCTCACAACTGACTTATCAGAATTGTGAGTTATATCTCAGAATTGTAGGGAAAAAAGATAGAATTGTGAGATATAAACTTGCAATTGCAAGAAAAAGTTGTAACACTTTTTTTTATTAATGTGTCTCATTGCAGAAAAAAAACTTTCATAATTGTGAGAATCAGAATTTAGAGAAAAAAGTCAGAACTGTGAGATATAAACTCTGAAATCTGAATGATCAAATTTAAGATCAAAAAATCTCTAAACTCTCAATTGTGGGGAAAAAGTTTGTATTCTGACTTTATATTTTGTAAAACATATATGACCCAGGACCACAAAACCATTCATAAGTGCAAATTTTTCAAAACTGAGATACATACATCATCTGAAAGCTGAATAAATAAGTTGAAAAAATTTCACTGATGTATGTATGTTAGACAGGGCAATATTTGGTCGAGATACAATTATTTGAAAATCTGTAATCTGAGGATGCAAAAAAATCTAAATATTGAGAAAATCGCCTTTAAAGTTGTCCAAACGAAGTTCTTAGCAATGCATATTACCAATCAAAAATGTAGTTCTTGAATATCTTCATGTACCACAATCTTTACTTAATATCCTAATGATTTTTGGCATAAAAGAAAAATCAATCATTTTGACACATTTTACATATTTTTGGCTATTGCCACAAATATACCCATGCTACTTATGACTGGTTTTGAGATCCAAGGTCACGTATACATGATAGATTACTTTCTAGATTTTGGCGACACTTTAGTTTAGAGACCATTAACTAGTTGCCTATTAGCATGCATGCATATTACACTGGCTGTTTATTAGTACTTAGGACGCACATATTAGTGCCTTTTGTTAAAAACTAGAACCTGTAATATCAATGTGCAAAACTACGGTCACTCTTTATTTTAAATAAAGTCCACTTCTGTCTAACAAACCATTAAAGGAGAAGTCCACTTCCAGAACAACAAATAATTTACTCACCTCCTTGTCATCCAAGATGTTCATGCCTTTCTGTCTTCAGTCGTGTAGAAATTATGGTTTCTGAGGAAAGCATTTCAGGATTTTTCTCCATATAATGGACTTCATTGGTGCCCCGATTTTGAACTTCCAAAATGCAGTTTAAATGCAGCTTTAAAGGGC
>JAHKKF010520974.1:0-18307 GCA_019740295.1 Labeo calbasu | reverse complement strand
GTAATGACAGAATTTTCATTTTTGGATGAACTATCACTTTAAAGTTTCTATATGGAACCATAGATGTCTTGGAAACAATGTTAAATAGGTATCATTAGGTAACATAGATAAAATGCATTGTTGAAACAGATGTTATTTAATAATTCCTAAGGTAATACATCTAATATGATACGGTAGCTTCTTCCTTCACGTTTGCCGGTAGCAGAATGAGCGCTATTAGGAAAACTGAGCGATCAGAGTACAGTAAATATAGAGGGTGGAGCTTAGCGAAGAGTCAGTTGTCTCTTTACTCATCTTAATTTGATCTTTAATGCTTAATTATTATTAAACCATTTTATATATAATACATAATTGTTATATGTTATATGAAGTGGTCTGTCATCAAAATAAATAGTTTGAGTTAGTCTACACCTGCATGTAGGTTGATTTTACTTCATGCTCCCCATGCTCCAGATGGCCCATCTGACAATGTCATTTTGTCGCCATGCTGCGCACCGGACTGTATTTGACACTGCATCGTACAAGATTACAGATCTCACAGCAGTCAAATGTAATATAACACCTGTAACTTTTACCTGAGAGCACTTAACGGTGAAATACCTCAAGGTACCTTTGAGTTCTCATCAGTTACAGCTGCACGTGAGAGCTCTTACTGTGGCTCAAAGCGCAGGTGGATGAGACTAAGTCTGTGAAGTTGTACTTTTCCGAGCGGGGACTAATAACTGATTTGCTAGCCGAAAGAATCCGAGTGGACATGTTCGAGATATCAGTCTCCCACTTATGGCTAGACTAGTTTTCCCTTGTGATCAGCATTGTGTTCCTGCTGAGCGCGGGATGATTTGTGCCAAAAAAATTAGTTGGCGCATGTAATGTATTATTTGTTGCCAGAAGCAAATAAATAACGGCATACATTATACACTTTCACATACTTCAACTTACCAACGCACTTAAAAGACATGCCTACCTTTGTTGAACTCTAAAAAGACTTCGTCTTTCCCACCATACTGAGATTAAGCTACTATCTAACGCTTACCTGAGCAATTTTATTAGCTGTCTTTCGGTTTTGAGAGGAATGTGCAAAGCCAGCACAATCTACTAACTGTAAATTCATAATATTCCCAAGGAGTATGCGCTTGGGAGGAGGGGGAAGTGCGCTTGTTCACGATCTTGGGTTTTATGTGCATCGGATTTACCAAAAGCAAATAAACGTAACGCGCAAAACCGCACTCAGACTAAGGGGTTCGCATATTTGCCTGTCAAAGACGAATAAGTGAATGTCTTACCTGGACCCAAAAGTGCAAACGGGGGAGGTGAGGGGGACAACGACTCTACGTTTCGCTGTGCAGCAATGGTGGAGATCAGCGCAGACATACGGTGAATATGAACACCAGCTAATGGAACAAAATAAAGCGGTGGCAAAAAAAGAGCGAGAGAGAGAGAGAGAGACAACTCTGTCTCCCCCTCCCCTTACAGCCTCCTTCGTTTCTCTCCATCCCTATGGCACAAAGATAGAAGCACAGCCACAGACAAGCTAATCTCAACTAAGGACAGCATCAGCAAGAACACGAATGGATGGGAAACAAACTACAGGCTAATTGCAGTCGTCGAAACCTACCGTAGTTCGATATGTTCGAGTCAGTACGTGTGGGTCGCTCTCTCCCTCTCTCTCTCGTCTTCCTCTCCATCTGCTTCGCTCTGGCTGCGTCCAGACATGACTGGGGCTGATTTAGGTCACCGCGTCTGTCTGGCTGAGCTCAGCTCAGCTGCCTCATCGCCGTTTCTGTTCGCCTCTGCCCTGCCCTCTGGACAAGGACTAAGTCTAGGACCGAAAGCCACCTTACCCTTGGAGCGGAGCGGCCACTTTGGCTGGTCACTGCGAATGGGACTGCAGACAGGCCCGGCTGACTGGACGTCTCATGTGGGACGGGTTTACGACGGGATGGACAGGTGACGCACTGGAATCAAAGCTTTCATCGCCGACTTCTCGGTCTGGGAAACCCAGTCTGGTACTCGCAAACGATGGCGTCAACAGCTCCAAAAAATCACAATCCAGGTTCGCTTCTCTAAATCTTCTGTCCACAAATGAGAACGACGTTAATTCCAAGTTGTTTGACTCAGAGTTTGTCTTCTTTCTTGGCTCTACTCTCTGCCCCAGTGAAAATTATCCCTCAACGGCAAAAAGGAGCAGAGCGACAGTATTTCGAGAGGAAGTGCTCGGCTCCTCTGCTTCCCCGAAACAAGCCAGTCGACTGCAGCTGTGAGCTCCTGTGCCTCCACTCTAGTCGTCTGGCTGTGCCGCAGTGCGTCTGGGAGGAAAAAAAGACTCTACGTCTGTAGCCGGAGCGCTGCCACTCGCCTAAAACCATTGCCGTGACACAGCAATCAGCTGACTTGTGTCAGCAGAATGATGCGTCATCGTTTGCTGAGCAGAAGGGATGCTGGGAAGTTTTTTGGTGTGGCGTTGCCACCTGAAAACCCTGACTTAACATTCTGTTATTCTCCTGGGAGTAACAGTGGCATTATTGATTAATAAACAGGAGACTGCATAAAAAAGAGAATGGTAGCAATGCATCTCGAGGCTCTTCAACTGCCTTAATTTATGTTCTTTCTATTTTTTCCTCCACTTTTTCGCTGTCTGACTCTTTTTTGCTCTGCTTTCTTTCTGCCTCTCTCTTTCCCGTGAAGTGCAAAGTTTCCCATTTCCAGTATGAAAAGGGTCTCTCATCCTTCAAATGTCACAGTCTCCTCTGAAGGAACAAACACAGACACATAAACACGCTCACATGCCCACCCTCCCCTCATTTGGCTTTTCATATTCGTGCCATGGCATTCACAGTCTCTTTATCATGGTACAGGTACACCTTTGCAGTCCTTTGTCTGCACATGGCTGTTGTAATTAGCATAAACGTAATGTCTTTGTCCTCAAATCCATATGGTTGAGACAGTTAAGGGAGAGACAGCCATTAAGTAAGCACACGATGAACTGCTGGAGTGATCTGCTTTCTCCATCTACAACACTGATGCCCTGCTGTCTGCAATTGTGAAAACAATAATTGTTTGGAGTCCAAAAGAAACACTTCTGATTCTGCTCCTTTCACCACTCTCATTCTCTCTAAAGGAATAGTTCACCCAAGATGAAAAATCTGCCTTGTGAAAAAGTAGTACACCTAAGCTTACTTTTAAAAAGAGTACTTATAGGTATAATACTCTTTAAAAGAATACACTTAAGTGCAAACTGAATGTAATGTTTTTGGACACTGAATTGCATGTTAATTGCAGTTAATTCTTTCCATTTATATCAAATGTACTTAGTTGAACTTTGGAGTACATTTCGAGACAAAGTGATAGTTCACCCAAATATGAAAATTCTGTCATTACCATCATATCGTTCCAAACCTGTAAGACCTTTGTTCATCTTTGGAAATCAAATTAAGATATTTTTCATGAAATTCGAGAGCTTTCTGACCCTCCGTAGACAGCAATGCAACTACCACGTTCAAGGCCCAGAAAGGTTATAAAAACATTGTTAAATGGTCCATGTGACATCAGTGGTTCAACCATAATTTTATGAAGCTATTGTTGAATAAAGTCGTTCTTTACGCACAAGAAGTATTCTCGTAGCTCCATTAAATTAAAGGGATAGTTCACCCAAAAATGAAAATTTGATGTTTATCTGTGTACCCCCAGGGCATCCAGGATGTAGGTGAACGTGCTCAGGACAGTTGGACATTGCGGTGGATCAGAGGTAAAAAATTATATAAATACTGTTCAGTATTGCACAGACCAATTGTTTCGTGTCTTAAGACCTCACTGCATCATCACAAGCCACAAGGTTTAATTTGGTTTTGCCTGTATATGTTTTTTTGACTCTCAAAGCCGTGGGTCCCATTGACTGCCATAATCTGACTGACAGACTGCAACGGTTTGAGGAAAAATCTTTGTTTGTGTTCTACTGAGAAACAAAGTCACCTACATCTTGGATGCCCTGGGGATAAGCAGATAAACATCAAATTTTCATTTTTGGGTGAACTATCCCTTTAAGGTTGAACCCCTGTCACATAAACTATTTTAACCCTTTAGAACTACCTTTCTTGAATGTTTCAGTTGCGTTGCTGTCTATACAGGGTCAGAAAGCTCTCAGATGTTATCAAAAATATCTTAATTTGTGTTCTGAAGATGAAGGTCTTGCAGGTCTGGAACAACATGAGGATGAGAAATTAATGACAGAATTTTCAATATGGGTAAACTATCCCTTTAAGTAGGACTTTCATCACTAAAATTGTTGGTTCAAGCGTACTGCCAAATTTATGGTAAAGTAAAATAGATTCCAACACCATTTCTATTAAAACTTGTATTTAAATATATGCGTAATTTCACATTTGCAGTGATCAGGTTTCAATTTAGTACTTTTAAAATGTATTAACTTAAAATGTAATATGGAACAACACACAGTTAAAATTATAACGAAATATTTTACATGGGCTTTAGTATGTTAGCCAACGCACTGAAATGACTGCACTTCTTTAAAGCACGACAAAAACATTAAAACATGATGATGTTAAATCTAAACTTAATTTGACATTACAAGTGTACTTGGGTGTGCTATTTTAATATCATATTAATATTACAGTTTTTTCTTATTATTATTATTATTATACTTCTAGGATTTGAAGTACACAAGTGCACATTCAATAAAATTAAGCATTGTTACATTGTTACCTCAGTATGACTTTCTCTCTTCTGTGAGACACAAAATTAGATTATTTTACAGCGTTGGTCACTCTTTTCAATGCAATGAACGGGGACTGAAGCTTTTAAGCTTTAAAAGGATAGAAAACACCATAAAAGTGACCCGTACGACTCATTTTCTATTATATAAGTCGGCTGAAGTCATATGATAGCTTTGTTTAAGGAACAGACAGGGGACAGGTTCACCCAAAAATTAAAATTTTGTCATTAATTATTTACCCTCATGTCGTTCCAAACCCAGAAGACCTACGTTCATCTTCGGAACAGAAATTAAGATATTTTTGAGGAAATCCAATGGCTTTCTTTTCTTTGCCCACACGGATATTACTGTTAACTACTGAAAACAGATCACTGACTAGAATTAGATCAGTTTCATTTGTGAACAGATCTTGCAGTTTTGTAATGTGAATCAGCTGATTCACTGTCAATGTCAGATGAACAATTCATTCATGAATCCATCATTGTTACTTCTTTCATGTACTCTGGCATTCAGAACTCAGGCATATGTCGAGATTTTCAGTAAACTGTGGTTTTTTGCACTTAAATAGCCAATTCTTTGGGGTATATCAGTTTTATATAATTTGTCATTTGAACAGCCTCCAGTCTCCATTCAATGTAATTACATGAAGAAGAGCGACCAGCAGGTCACAATTTAAACAATTTTTAGTTTTTTAGTTTTTTTTTTTAAAGCTCTCTAAAATCATTAAAAAATTGTTTGGATTTATGTTAACATATGTTAAATATCTCTGATTAATTTAGGTCAGTGTGTCTGGTGTGTGTGTGTGGTGTATGATACAGCACCTGTTCAGTCAGTGATGCGTCCTCTTTGACTCTAACCGACAGGAAAATGGACTTGAGCCTGCCAGTAAACACACACACATACAAACCAAGAGTCAGGTGTCAGCTAAACCACAACCTGACTGGACAAAACCTCCATTAAAGTACAAGGCTAAACATGCTGTTTCAATAATCGCTCAAAACATACTCCACTTTTGTACAAACCTTGAGCCAAATTCCATAAGTTTCAATGCAGAGTGGCCATTCACTCTCCATAACTGTATAAATTTAGCCATTCTCTTCTCACTCGCTTTGCTGTCCACAACAGCATTTCCCTCTCCTGTTACTTAAAAGCACAGACTACTCACAATAACCCAGAGAAAATCTACTGCTCAAGGTTGCTTGCAAAACATAAACAAGACCCTTCTACGAGTGAATGCACTCTGTTCATCAAAACACTTTTTGTTGCCTCCAGAGCAGCAACAAAACATTTGGTTTGCTATTTAGTTGGGAAAATCATTCTCAGAAGGTGCCGTTGAGTTTGATGTTTACAACCCAGTACATGCTGAAATATTAAAAGAAACATAATACCTAATGGTTCTGTAAGAAAAAAAAAAACACACAAGCTCTATTCATAACCTTGAGCAAAACCTCCACTGTTTACTAAATAAGAGATCAAGTTTAAGCTGCCAGAGACAAAAGTACAAAAGAAAATCCTGAATGTCTTTGATAAATCTCAAAAAGAAAAGAAAAAGAAAACATCTCCAGGTCACATTTTACCGCAAAATCAATGGGAAAAACATAAGACATTGTATTTTGCATAAAGATAACAAAGCTCATTTTAAGACATAAGATTTAAGACTTAAAATTGCATCTTAATACATCTAATTTGTATTTTTTTTTCCAGAAAGAATCATATCTATTATTCCTAATGTTGATTCTCATTAGATTCTCATTACAGTCTTTTTATTACTTTATTACATTGAGTTTTTTAATAATATTTTTGTAAGACGATGTAAATCAAAAGCTGCAACAATATATAAATGCAAATTTAAATAATATGTAATTTTTGAGAGTTAATGAGAATTGCGTGGGAGTTTTTAATTGTGATGAAAATAACAGCACAATGGCCAAAAAATAAAAAAAAAAATAAATAAAAAATGAATGGTCCTAACAGGCTTTGTTGCTTTCATTTCTTATTTCTTCTTCTCTTGGTTTGAGAGTGAAACTCTTGACCGGTTTCATGATTCACTCACTTCATAAATAACGTGCAGCTGAAAGTAAATGAACTGGAATAAACATGAACAGTGATACTGGTGTCATTTTGTCAGTTGGGCTTTAATTAGCATCACTTCAGTTTATAGTCCAACGGTTGGTAACACTTTAAACAAATGAAGATGATTATATCACGACTGGAATCTTTCCAACAAATACTGTTCCGTTTTCCTAGGGTCTCTTTATCGAGCAAATACATCGGCTCATAATTACCATGAAACCACTTTTGAGAATAGTTGTGCTGATGAAGTGATGCTATCGAGATAAACGTTACTGTTCTTGGAAGCTCTTGGCCTGGCAAACACGTGAAACCTGAAAAAGAAGGCGTGTCTTTGGCCGCCGTTCCTGATTTATTGCAGCAATGGGGAAGTAAAGCCGTGTGAAAGATAAGCGATCAGCCGTTCGCTGCTCAGTACCTCAGCGTGTTCTGCTCCGGGGGAAATAATCTGCTGAGCTGGACAATTGGCTGTAACCGTTTTGGCTGTTCGGAGCAAGTTATCTGGGTGACCTCACCACAAACAAGTTCCCACTAAAGAAAAAGAAAGACATTTGGGTGACCTTTTAGCACAAGTTTCGACTGAGGCTGTGAGAACTTAAAGCATTACAGATGGCAAACACAACTTTAAAGGCTAAAAAGGAATACCTGCTGGGGTCAGGTTGGACCACGGTTGCATTTCAGTCGAACAGAAGCTCAGCCATCTCTCACACACACATACACAAAGGCTCCATTGTGCAACGGCAGCGGCACAGAGAGGCTGGAGAAATTAGCCTGGTAATGAGGAAGGCAGCAATGATGGGACAGAAAGAATGTAATGAATAACTCAGAGGCACGTTCCTCCAGACCGTGTCATAACGGCTCCAACTAGCATCTGACCTCAGTGCACACACTGTCTGCTCTGTTCCCTGCCCCAATTCATCTTCCTGGCGAGTTCATTTTCATAAACCCTGCTGCCCGCTTGTCTTTAAACCCTAAGCCGTCTGATTGACATCTATGCAAATCCACTAATATTTGTTTGTGTGTGCGTTTTGAGATTGATAAGGACGTTCCCGCGTCCTCGACGACGGTGCAGTTCAGCTCTGCTGGGCTAAGACTGGCGAGATCATGTACTTTCTTGTCTGAATGTGTTTTGAGAGCAAACAGTCAGGATTTCCATGGCAACACTAAGCCAAGCTTGAGGAGTGGGGTTTGGATTGAACGCCGTGGTAGTGGGGAGTGAATGAGTGAATTAAGCATGCCGCCGTCGGTGCGCCGTGTCGCCAGACCATTACTAAAGCCTCTCGATTCAGCCTACGAGATCAAATACTGTCATTATGAGTGGATTTGTCTATCTTTGATCCTTCTGTCGAAGCTCATTTTTTGATGGCAATTGCACATGAGTTTTATCCTCTCGGTTTGTTTATAAAACAACACCCCAGGTGAATAGAGTAAAAAATTTAACTAATACTCTAGAATTGTTCATTTGATTGGTTACATTAAGAATTGCAACATTTTTCATTTTTTTCTGAAATGTTATGTTTGCATATGCAAACGAGGCAATATGTAATCATATGTGCACTAACTTGTATACATGTCCAGAGCAAAAAATTAAACGTGATAATGTCAGATTCTAAATTTTTGCTAGCTGTTGACATATGTGACCCTGTACCATAAAACTTGGTAGACCAGTAGCATGGGTATATTTGTAGCATTTGTATGGGTCAAATTTTTCAGCTTTTCTTTTATGCCAAAAATAATTAGGATGTTAAGTAAAGATCATGTTCAATGAAGATATTTTGTACATTTCCTACCATAAATATGTCAAAACTTTATATTTGATTAGCAATGTGGATTGCTAAGAACTTCATTTGGACAATTTTAAAGGCGATTTTCTCAATGTTTAGATTTTTTTTGCACCTTCAGATTCCAGATTTTCAAATAGTTGTATCTCAGCCAAATATTGTCATATCTTAACAAACCATACATCAATAAACAAGGAAAACTTGTTTATTTATTGTCCAGATGATGTATAAATCTCATCCAAGGTCACATATAAGAGTCTTTTTTTATCGTTTTGGGAATTTTTATATTTTTTTTACATCACTCAAAATCTGAAAATACTGCCTAGAACCAAAAAAAACGTCACATTTTGGTCATGTTTTTAGGAATAGAATGTTGTACAAAATCTGGCAAATAATATAAACCCTCTGCAAAAACCTTCAGCATATAGATATGAATAAGACTGTGAGGTTTGGTGGATAAGTACAGATTTTTTGGCTCTCAAAAACAGGGTTATTATATATATATACTACTACAATAGACAAAAACACAACAAAATTACTAAAACTTGAAAATGAAAATAATAAAAATAAATAATAAAATCTATAACGGCATCTCAGTGATAGTAAAGTAATGCTGCTCAAAACTCATTTTAATAAAATGGTGCAATAAAATAAACACTTAAAATCCTTTTGGGTGACACTTCACACAATAAGGTTCATTAGTTTAGATTGGTTAACTACTTTAGTTAACATGATACTTCTACAGCATTTGTAATCTTAGTTAACGTTAATTTCAGCATTTACTAATGCATTATTAAAATCGCAAGTTGTGTTTGTTAACATTAGTTAATGCACTTTGAACAAGCATGAACAAACAATGAATGACTGTATTTTTTATTAACTAACATTAACAAAGGGTTATACATAGTGTAATAAATGTATTGTTCATTGTTTGTTCATGTTAGTTAATACATAATACATTAACTAATGTTAACAAATGACACTACTGTAAAGTGTTACTACATTTTGAATAAAAAAAGGATGTTATTTGATGTTCTTTATGTAAAGCCAAATAGCCTAAAACCTCAAAACTAAAAAAAAAAAAAAAAAAAAAAAAAACAACAACACAACGGTCTATTGATATAAAGCACCTGTTGTGCTTGTCTAGATTATGAGCAAATGAAAACATGTTAACATTGTGAAACAAATTCCAAATTTTACAAGCAATTTATCAGTGCTCACCTTTGACTCACCTGGAGAAAACAGTAACTGTGTGGCCTATAGCTGGTGTGTTCCTGTTGAGGTGTAACCGCTAAAGTAAATAATCGTAAGTGTAGCAGGGTGGCCATCTGTCCCTGTGATGAGACACGATAAGGTAAGCCAGTGTGCATTCTCTCCCAGCACACCTGTTTAAACAGTCAAAGGTGTTTGATTACTGTATTCAAAATCATATGGCCTCAGAATTGCATGGTGTACTTTTGGTGTTGTAAATGGTTAACAGTTAAGAATGCTTCAGCTATGAGGTCACTGAACTATTGATTTCAGTTATATTGATTCACAGTTTAGGAAGTCACTGTCTGCTTAGCAGAGATAGTGGAGATGCATCACTTCGTCTTCACATCTCACAATAATGTGAGAATGGACTCGAGATGCTTGCCTTTTGTTGTTGTTTTCTATTCATGATAGATGACTTGATTACGTAATGCATATTCAGATCTGTTTTATCTAGTTAAACAGTTATTCAGAGCAGACACTTTCTGTGTGGAATAACAACTAATGCTTTCAGCCTTATTTTGGCTCTACTACGCCATCTAGAGGCATAAACGAGCGCGGTTTTGAACAGAGTCATGATGGCAAATGCTGGTTCTTCACCTCATGCATTTGACTGTTTGCTGTGTGAATGCCTTCTGGTATCAGCTTCATTCTAGTAGCTAGAAATACAGTTTGGAAGAATGTGCTCATTAAAACGGACTGTTTAAGAAATACGCTTATACATTGCTGGAATCCAGTCATAATAGTAATATTAATTAAAACCCGGTAGCCAGAGCGCGAACTACCAACATAAACAAGAACATGCTGCCTTTGAATGGAGAATTCTGCCTTTGTGTATAAATCAATAACGCATGGCGCCGCGTATGTTTGAATATTAATGAATGAGAGATATTGAATATTAATGAATTGAGATATAAACAATATTCGTATGACACTTAAATGTTGTAAATAATAATTTACAATCACTCTATGATTTAGGCAGTACCGGCGAGTCAAAGCAAATGCTTGGTTGTGAAAAGCTGGATTTAACAACCTTGTTTTTAATCCGTGTTATCGCTCATAATCGAACATTAGAATTGCTTATCCGAATTTAGGCACCCTTGCCAAATTCAGCGTGCGATCTAGGAAAGGGGGAGTACATAATGCGCCTTTAAAACTAAGTTTGCAGTGTAGATGGAATGAGGTCAGACAGAAAGCTTCTCATTGCACGCGTCGATTATTATTAGATACTATATTCAGCCAATGGACGGCGACGGGGCGTGGCTTTGGCTGAGGATAGGCTAGTGACAGCAGCTGATTGGCTGGATTCTCTTTCCTTTATACCTTCGGAAAAGGATAAATCCTTGTGAGGCGGTTTAGCAGAAGTATTGAAAGTTGTGAAGGGTGATAGGAAGCTCAGAGCATGAAAAAGTGCAGTCGCCTAAACCTACCGCATGGTCGCACGACAAACTATGCTGAAGACACTTGTCCGTTTCCATTAAACGGCTTCAGATACTTCGCGTCCAGAGCGCACTCTGGGTTCGTTTTCAGTCGAACCGGCAGTTGAGCGGCAGGCTGTTGATTTTGACGACATTGCCGGGACTTGACAGAGCTCCTGACGGGGATATGCGCTTTTGTGGACGGCGTGCTGAGCCAAGAGACAGAAGCAGCAACTTTGTTTCCACACTGACTAAATCGTATTTCGCACAAGTGTGAAAGAAGAAGAAAGACTGTTAGCGCTAAGCTGCAGCACGTGTAGGATTTTCGTGCGCAATTAAAAGTTGAGACTGTTGAAGTGAGTGCATGGGCACAGACCTGGCTATGGTGGAGCAGACGCACATCAGCAACAACAGCGACGTTCTCCCCGGCGATTCCACTGATTCCGGGGAGATGGACCTAGACATGGACTCCTCCCCGACCCCCGGCTCTCCAAACTCGGCCGGGGACAAAATGGACATCGCCTGGTGCAAAACCCCATCGGGACACATCAAGAGGCCAATGAACGCCTTCATGGTTTGGTCTCAGATAGAGAGGCGCAAGATTATGGAGCAGTCGCCGGACATGCACAACGCGGAGATCTCCAAGAGACTCGGCAAGCGCTGGAAACTTTTGAAAGACAGCGACAAGATCCCCTTCATCCGCGAGGCCGAGCGTCTGCGGCTCAAGCACATGGCAGACTATCCAGACTACAAGTATCGACCTCGGAAGAAGGTGAAGTCATCCAGCGGCAAGACTGGGGAGAAGGGGGAGCGCGTGAGCGGCAGCCCCGGCGCGAAGTCTGCATCCAAAAAGAGCTCGAAAACTCTCAGCAGGACGCACAGAAAGTCCACGGCGCTCGAGCTGACCTCGCACTCCGTCCCTGCGGACCATCACACTCTCTACAAGTCCAGGTCCGCGTCCGCGGCCAAACAGATACCCGAGAAACCAGCAAAGCGCGGGCATGCGTTCGGGGGATGCAGCTCCGATAGCAGCCCGCCCTCTGTCGCCGTGCCGGCCAGTCCCACTCTGAGCAGCTCGGCGGAATCCAGCGACCCGCTGAGCCTGTACGATGACGGGCTGGCGAGCGGGAAGGAAGACGCGGAGCCCGCCGCGCGCTTCAAGTACACCCGCGCGCCGTCTCCGACGCCCTCCGCGTCGCACTCGTCCTCGTCGCAGTCGTCCTCTTCGGATGAGGAGTTCGAGGACGAGCTGGCGGACCCCAGCCCCGGCTTTGACAGCTTCAGCACCTTTGGCACCGCGCCTCTAGACAGAGATTTGGAGTTCAACTTTGAGTCGGGCTCCGGCTCGCACTTTGAGTTCCCCGACTACTGCACCCCAGAGGTGAGCGAGTTGATATCAGGGGACTGGCTCGAATCGACGATATCCAACTTGGTGTTCACTTACTGAGCGCTAGACTGAATAAAAAAGAAAGAAAGAAACAAAAAATGACTGGAGGGCTGCAAAATCCTCCGAGACGAGTCAGACGACGAGTCATCGACATGATTCTTCGATCGTGTTTATCATGCATCAGATACTGTGGGTTCTCATTATCCACTGACAAGAGTGCAGATGAAAGTGCTTAGCTTGCTCGTTTGGTGCTTGGAAGGAGGCGCGCGTTTTGGACGCAGATGAGGAAGGCATTGCGCGGTGGCGAGCTCACGTTGTGCGCCCTCTTCGACTTGAAAAAAGGGACGTTTTTAAACAGAAGACAAAGTCTGGTCGTGTGCTTGTTTTGACGGAGGTACTGAATGGAGAGCCCGCAAGCGATTCGCTTGCTCGCACTTGAGGTTGTTTACCAGAATCGTGTGTTAGACCAGAATCGCATGCTTTCATTACGATGTAACTACGAAAGGCTGTTGAGAAGCGTAACTGGTGTCGATTCATTGAAACCGAGTGGCAGACGCAAAAACCAACACAATCACCAGCTTTCCTGTCGTCATGACATCAGGATTCAGACGCAACTCAGATGATTCGACTCTTTACACTACAAATCAGGACCAAAATTCATCCGAGGAGCGTTTTTTCTCCCTCTCTCTCTCTCTGTCTTTCTCCTTCGCGCTCTGCCTTTTACTTTTTCATCCTCGTAACTTTTCAGCGCTGGCATTTTTATATCGATGTATTTATATAATGGCCAAACCTTGCTCCTCTCTTCCCCTCCGTCACTTATTGTGTTCTAGTCAGTCTGTTGTGTGTATAGGCTACACATGCACATGTCCGTCTGTTTCGCGGAAGGGCTAGACTCGTTTCGTATTATTTAATTGATGACCTCTCACATGGAACGGAGATTAAATGTTTCATTATTTTCTGAGTGTATTTTTGTACAAAATCTATCGAGGGGGTGTCAATCGGTGAATATCGCTGTTTGGATTTCCGATTTTTAAAGCCAGGGGGTTGGGTTGTCTCCAAAATCTGCCCCCTAAACATGTTTACAGTGTCAATCCACAGGCTTCTTAAAGAGACAGTGTCTGCATTTCAACGACCAATCGTCATTAGCCTAGGGTGCCCGCGCTGAGTGAGGTTGTATGTAGCTGCAGCAGCGACAGCTGCGATTTCTCGCGTCCTTATTGGGGATACTGTACCTTTTTGAATACCAATTTCTTTGTGCTTTTATAGTGACACGTTTCGGTTTGAACCACTGGATGGAATTACAGATACGGTCGAAATGCCTATAATTCATGAACAATGAAGTATGTCTTCACTCCATAATTGTACAAGGATATTTAATCTTTTCTACTTGTTGGCTAAATGTAGCTAATTGTTTTAGTATATTATGGCATGGCGAATAGCATTTTGTATTTCTGAATTCAGGTTTATGTAGAGCAGTTGTGTTTAAGGCAGAGGATCAACATGAAGATTTCTATGTACATTGACTGTAAAATAAGTAAAAGATTGCGTGTTTATGTCTGACGATGATATATCATGACAGGAACAAGAACATATATCTTTATACATCCCTATGTTTAAGAGTGTTGTTCATGACTTTTGGAATATATAGATATGTTTTATTGTTTCATTTTGTGCAATATGCTGTGTACAATATTGTTTTGTCTTGCCATACCATATCTCAACATTTGAGTAGTGAACTCAAAAGCCAGCCAATTGTGTCAAGTCACTGCCTGTCAGACCTCTGTACAGAACTTTGTCTTTTTCCAAGAAGGAAATAAAATCAGCTGGAACTGAACGTCACTTGCAAGACTCTTTCTCTACATGTTTTGTTTCTTTTAATAGAATTAAACCATTTATAAAACTAAAAGATCAATCTGCACCACTATGAGAGCAGTACTGCCCCACAAAGGTAAAACATGGTAATTACGACAACATTAAAACAGAAAATGGCTACACACATTTTTGACTGATTCAATATCAATCTAATTCACCACAAAGTAGCCATTTATAGTCTTAAAAATAGACGTTTTTCGTAGAAACATTACCATCCATTCACTGCAGTGGAAAAAAAAAGTTCTTTAGATTTATAAAAAGTTCTTCACACTAAGAAAAAATGCTTCTTTAAAGAAATATTCACTGAAAGGTTACCAGAAATGGTTCTTCTAAACTCGTTTACCTTTGCACAGCAGAGCAGAAAAGATTTGTTTCTAAAATGTAAACCCTATAAAAATATAATAAATTACAAAAGCTAAAAGGTGCATATTTACCTCTAAATTGTACATATTAATGCTTTACATATGTGACCCTGGACCACAAAACTAGTCGTAAGTAGCACGGGTATATTTGCAGCAATAGCCAACAATACATTGTATGGGTTAAAATTATCATTTTTTCTTTTGTGCCAAAAATCATTAGGATATTAAGTAAAGATCATGTTCCATGAAGATATTTAGTAAATTTCCTAATGTAAATATATCAAAACATAATTTTTAATAAGTAATATGCATTGCTAAGAACTTCATTTGACTGCAGTTTTCTCAATATTTAGATTTTTTTGCACTCTCAGATTCCAGATTTTCCATAGCTGTATCAAGGACAAAATATTGTCCTGTCCTAACAAACCATACATCAATAGAAAGCTATTCAGCTTTCAGATCTGTGTAAATCTCAAATAATAATAATAATTAAAAAAAAAAACCCTTATGACTGGTTTTGTGGTCCAGGGTCACATATTAGTACCAAAGTGTTCATATTAGTAACTTTTGAAAGCATACAGCCCCAGTTTATGCCTTTTTTTTTTCAAAGAGTATGAATGCTCAACGATCTGGATTTTAATGTTTCAAAGACATTCTAATCTAAAATAGCTGAGAATTAATTATTTATTAATACCACTTACACAGTCACTTGCACCAGCTCTGCTTGTGTATGTCACTCTGTGTGAGACATGAAGCAGTGCATTGACAGTCATGCTTATTTCAACCTGGACATTATACAATACTGTTTGATTTCTGTAGTCCCTTGTAAACATCCATCCATCACTCCCCAGTGTTTTTTTTCCACAATAAGACACAGCCAAGTGTGTATCTGACTATCAGAGGCGAATCAGACATTATAAACATGCAGTAATCACATTACATGCCTGCAATATGCCATGTTTACATGAGGAGAAGAAAAGAGAGATCAGATGGTTTGTCTGTGTCTCAAGAGCTGAGTGTTCCAGCGACTCGGTCTGAGTCATTATCTAGCATCATCCCGACTGATAGCGCAGGGTGTGAACCTAATGCCCTAGTCGAGTGTGAGCATGGATGCACACTGCAGCAAGAGGGTCTAGACACGGACTCTGTGGGGGAGGAGTGTGAGACAGATGAGATGTCTCTGCCGGGAGGCTACATTGGGGGCGCTCAAGTGGATTGTTCAGCAGGGATGACTGCTGAAACCAATTAATTCCTTCTGGGTGCACTGGTTTGTGTCGGGAACGGGGTGGGGGCTCTCCAAAGATTTTGTGTTAATCTGTTTACATCCCCCAAATGAGAAAAGAGACAGGAAGCCATTTGAATACCACAGTTGTGCAAAGTTAAGATATGAATGCATCAGTCTGTCAGGCAGACTTGGATGATGGATTGTGTTGGGGTGCCGCTTGCAAGCTCATGTATCTATGTTTCTTGCAATGTACTGACTTGTTATCTGGAGTCAGTGACACAGGCAAAGTTGGAAGTGATATGTGTGTGTGTATGTGTGTACACATGAATAGATACACACATTTTTGGAATCTTGCATAATTATTTCAACTAAAAAAAGGGATAATAAAAAAAAAGCTTTTTTTTTTTTTTTTTTTTTTACATAACATATTTTTTAATATGAGGCATTGTACTTATTTAGCCTTCTGGGAAACATGTTAATATTAAATATCTTCTNGAATAGATACACACATTTTTGGAATCTTGCATAATTATTTCAACTAAAAAAAGGGATAATAAAAAAAAAGCTTTTTTTTTTTTTTTTTTTTTTTTACATAACATATTTTTTAATATGAGGCATTGTACTTATTTAGCCTTCTGGGAAACATGTTAATATTAAATATCTTCTGTTGCTTTTGAAGTGTAGTACTACATAACAATAATAAAATCTTATATAAAAATGAGAGCATGTTAACATTTTAAGGGGCCTTTTTTAATATATATATATATATATATATATATATTATATAATCCGTGTATCCTGCTTTATGTATTTAATACAATTAATTAACAAGATCACACACTATATAACTTTATAGCACTAACAGAAGGCAGCACAGATGGTTCAAATTGGTGCACTTAGCGAGATTAGTAATATTTACACTTATCCACATACTATGGTTGCCATTACATGTCACCAATACAGCGCAATAAGCTGTCATAAATGTATATTTATTTATAAAACCACTCTAAAGCAATTTACTCAAAAACCAAGCCCTCAATACACTCAGTGACCTGAAGTATTTTCATTGATGTAAGCAGAAGGTGAATCATTATATTTCACATCTCTAAATATACTGTTAAGAAAATAAATAAATAAATAATAATAATAATAATAATAATAATAATAATAATAATAATGTATGATTATGATTATGATTATTTTTATTATATAATTTATTATTATTACAAAAATATGTTTATTTTATTTTATAATTGGTATATAAATTATTATTATTATTATTATTATTATTATTATTATTATTATTATTATTATTATTATTATTATTATTTTAAATAATTGAATACCGTAGTCAAATTTCACAAACGTCTGTAGGTGTAATTCCGTTAAGTGCATGGTATTGGACAAGGGGTGGGGTCATGGGTGAAAGGGGCGTGGTCAAGCGAGCTGTCTAGCACGTGCAGACAATGCACTATCATCAATACTAGCCAAACATCCGAACGCTGAAAGAAAGTTTTGCGCTTTTGGATTATAACAACAAAACTGGATCACGCCTCGGTGGACTTTCACTTGTTTCAGATAAAACTCTTCGAGGATAACTTCCCGACATAGGTAAATGCTTTTGGAATATTTTAGCGGGAGTTTTGGAGCGTCTGCTCTCAAAGTTGAGCACAAAGGGGGAGTGGAGTATTCCTTTGTTCATCATGTTATGAACTGACTGGTCACAAACTTCAGTTGGCCACGGGACAATGGGATGAGAACGCAATAACCGAATGGAATATCAGTACGGGATGACTTTTCATAAACCTGGCCTGTTTGGGAATTTTATTTACTCATCACAATTAACACGAGGAATAATCAACAAAGAATGAACTCACGTACATTTGGTCTTAAACCGTATAATTGTATTAATTCGAGTTTTTAATAATTATGAATCAGGTTATTAATACAGGTTTTGGCATGAATTAGGTTAGCAACAGGTAGTTGTTTTTCAGTAATTTTGTGTAGCAATTTTGATGTATTTCTTTTCAGGATTATATTTTGACATCTACGATTTCATGTCACAATAATTAATATAACAAGCCAGTATATTTTTCGATTTATGTATTGTAGTTGAAAGATGCTTAAAGTTTATTATTTAATCATGTATTGTCATTTTTATCATAAAAATCTTATTAAACAGAGAAAGGTAAAAACGTGTCATTTAAATATA
>JAHKKF010520972.1:0-29171 GCA_019740295.1 Labeo calbasu | reverse complement strand
TGAGATGATTTTTGCAGAGCTGATTTTGGCAAGGTAAAAAGGGTGTTGTTTTATACTACCATTGAGAATTTTTAACCAAAGTATATTATAGACTTTTCTTTAAGACCCTAAAGAATCATATTAACTTGTGGAAAATGGGCATCCGATGACCCCTTTAAGAAACAGCTCGTTTTAATCGGAAGTAATCAACACCACTACTATTGATGTCAGGTGGGGAAATTAGTGTTTAATCTGAAAGTGGATTGCTTGCATCTGAGCAGGTGTATATATAAGTGTATAAACTTTAAGGGGCTGATTACTTTACCAAACCAGGCATTTTATTGATTCATTTTTAATAATCCTCCAGAATTTTTTCAAATTATATTTTTACTTTAATGATGATGGTTATAATGTGTACATGCAGCTCAAAAAAGTTGGACTCTATTTTGATTTTCCAGTTTGTAATGTGACAAAAGATAAAGGTTTTCACAGGGTATGATAATGTTCTATAAGCACTATATATACTATAGTGCAGAGGTTGCGCTAGACTTTAACATTGTCTGTCATTTTGACGGACATGGTCGTAAAAATTCTGTCATAATCTATTATTACCCGTCATTTTAATTTTAATATTTTAATTATAATAACACATTTAATTGCTTTTATCTTTGTTCACATTTTCATTTTGAATCATGAACCTACAGGACGACAGCGCAGTGTTTAAAAACAACTAAATACGCTAGGGCTGGGTAAACAAACAAACAAACAAAAACGATTTCTCGATTTTAATAGATTCTCATTTTGATGAACCAGTATCGATACTATTTGACTTAAAAAAGAAAAAAAAAAATTCCTTTATTCTACTCGTTTCCCTTTCTACCTTGCACTTATCTGAACAATGCCTGTGTTATGGTATTATGAGCACTTCCTACGTCGTTTTGCCTCTTTAGGACAAATCGCTTGATGTATTCCCCACCTGTAAGTCGCTTTGGATAAAAGCGTCTGCTAAATGAGTAAATGTAAATGTAAATGTTAAATCCCAATCGATCTTTTGGTCTATGCTGTTTTCCGTTGATGAATAAACAGCACACAGTGCGTATTCTTTCCAATAAATAGCAATAGGCTAGGCTTTGTGTTACTTTTGATGTGAAACAAAGTCTCAGATTTCAAATTCTGTTCATTTCATTAGGAAATTCAAGCAATAAATACCGTCTTGGCACTCTTTAATGTGGCGTGATAGATCGTTGTAGCTTCTGTGTACTGGCCTGTATGTATTCAAACGCATAGTAAAAGATTTGTGACAGTTTGGTTTTTGTTCTGGATCCCCTGCTCTGTTTTATGATGACTATGATATATATATATATATATATATATATATATAGTAGTTTGGGAGAAAACGTCCCCCTTACGGAATGTGTAATTTTTTAAATATTTTTATTAAATAACACATACTCCTTAGCCTTTACTACAGTTTTCAGTGTCACACGATCCTTCAGAAATCATTATAATATGAAGATTATTATTATCAGTGTTGGAAACAGCTGCCCTGCTTTTCTGTCCAATTTTTTTTGATGAATATAAAATTTAAAAGAACAGCATTTATTCCAAATAGAATCAGACTAACTGAATAAATTATGATGACTATGATAAAAAAAAGAAACAATATTTACAAAATAGAAACAGTAATAGTCCAAATTCCTGTCTCCCTCCATTGGTTTAAAGACTGTCTGTTATTTACAAACACTGTCTAATGTTTAATATTAGGTGCAAAAATGAATGTGCATCCAGTTACATCTTGCATGCCTCCAAGGCATTTGAGATGGCGTTTTAAAAAAAGCCTAATTCACTGTGATGGAAAATCCTCCCTGAACCTTTGAAGGCTAGGTTTTATCCAGACTTCACAGTTATTTCTCCACAGCCATCAATCACATGAGAAATATATAAATCCGTCAGTCAGCTGATCCATCAGTAATGTTTAAATATATCCAGCACATACACCTACACTTCCAGAACTGCACGTACAGACTGTGTTTGCAATGACAGCGCTGTGCTGTGCACTGTGCTGTCTCAGACATATCAGATGACAGCAGCATGTCTGAAAGCATGACAATTCTCCATTTAAGCTGATTGGCTGACATTCATGAGCAGCTTGTAGTAGACGTCGTCGTATTAAAACGTGTTAATCCTGCAAAGTTAAAAGCGGCCCCTATTTTTAGCCGCTGTTGTTATCACACATCAGTGGGTCTGTATTAAATCCTCCGCCTTCACAGAAACACACGTTTACACTGCGCTTTGGCTGGATCACACTTGTCTCTCACCAGCTCAGCTTTACTGAACACACTTGGAGGGATTGCTATGGCAACTGGTTGCTATGGGTGATGTGACACCACTACATGCTCATCTTGGTGAGGGAAAGAGGGAGTTGGACCACAGAGGAGAGCAATGGAAGCGGAGAGCCGCCGATTTCATTTTGATTGCTGAACAAATCGACGAGCTGGGTTGAAAAAGTTCTGACAACCATCTGTCTCTGGGCGGACAGCCGTGATGGAAGCAGTCTCTCCCCCCGCTTATTTTGGGTCTCCATCACCCTCCCACTGATGAATCCTCTTCAGTAACAACAGGTGAGAAACTAATGCTTTCATTACATTCACAAGCCCGTGTACGTTCGCAGGCATGTCAGAGCGGCGACAATGCAATCCGACCGATTTGAGGACGCCTCAGTCGGATGTTTTCGATAAATAAAATCACAAATGGAGACGCGTTAGTGTCGTGCTCCTTGTTTCTCTAATCCCAACCCCAGGTACCCGGTACTCGTGCGGTTTCCGCTGGCATTTCGCGCGTGCGACTTCATGTTGTTCAACAGAAATCTTCGCATTTGTGGAAATTGAGCCAGGGAGTGCCAGGGCTGATCGTGAGCGCTGGCATCAAAGAGCTGAACCATTAAAGGGTCAGTGACGACCACAGAAACGGTGCTTTCAGAGAATGAATCGGGAGGGGGGGCATGAAAAACCAGTTGAAAATGGATTCGACAGCCTTAGAGGAGAGAGATAATTCACTCAAGGCTACTTACTGTCCTCAGCGAGATCAATCATTTCACTGATGTGCATCAGTAATGTAATGCTGTAAAACATGTACACTAATCTTATATAACAATGAGGTGTTTGCCTTTAAACGTGAGGCCTGCGCCACACCGCCTGTGAAGTTGTTGTTGTGAATCCTCAGAAACGTTATTAGGTGTTCAAACTGAACATATGTGAGGTGATTTTCATGATGTTTGGGGTTGAAATGATCTTTCCCAATTGTCTTGTCTGTTTTCAGAATGGCTCTGAACAAAAACCTGTTGATCGTGAAAATGGCCGTGTGCCCCTGACCCGAGCCGACAAGCTGGAGAGGATGGCCGAGCATCTCCACGGCAGCACGCTGTCTGCGTCTGGGGCCCCCCACCCCATCCCCTTCCTCACGCTGGAACAGAAGGCTGCCTTCGTCTTCGTCCTGCTCCTCTTCATCTTTCTGGGGCTGCTGATCGTGCGCTGCTTCCGAATCCTTCTGGATCCGTACAGCAGCATGCCGAGTTCCACGTGGACAGACTATATGGAAAAAGACACGTTCGACTACCGCATTGCCTGAGCTGCTAGCCAGATTTCGGGCTAGGAGACATGCGATGATTACCTCACACGCGCGCACACACTTCACACGAACGCCGACACACAACCACCACCACACCTCCTCCACCTCAGAGCCAGCTGTATCCCTCAAGTGTTGTTGTTCCGTGATGGTGGTTTAGTGTACTTGTGGGTCTGGTTTTCCCATTTGAAAACTGCACTTAAACAGACTTTCTTGTCTCACGTGTTCTGACAGGGTTTTTCAACTCATAGCTTTCACCAGTGATGTCACGTTCAGCATGGCTGACGAGTCTTAGCGATGAATCTTTTATGTTCGAAAACCAGCCAAATAGCTTTATTGCGGACGAACAATAGGGTTAATTATTTTCTACGTCCGAGGAAACGACAAATTCACAATTCCGAAATTGGAAAGAAAACTAAAATTAGGTTAATCCATTTCTCAATGAATCATTCCACACTTATCATAGAAGCACAGTGCATTGGTTCCAGGATGATTCCATCCTCTGAGCTCTTCGGTTTGGGACTCTTGAGCTTTGCGCCTTATAAATCCGTGTGTTTACAAAACAGCCAGAGAAACTGGCCCTGCTGTTATTCAGCTAAATGTCAATCAATGTACTGACCTACCAGCCTCTGTGGGCAAACTGAATGTCCTTTTTCCCCGCCTCTCTCTACGGTGTTCTTAATAGGATGAGTCTGATTTCCTCTCTGTAGTTCTTCAGTATTTGCCGATGTTGAAATGGACTGTTCTATCAAACGTTTGCCGTTCTGCCCGGGCTATCAGCACAGTGCTTTTTTCTTCTCAAAGTCTGGTTCACCTGTGATTTGCTTGACTTACGTGTTCAATAGAAATGAAGCTGAAATAAACAGGTCCGATATGTGTCTTGCGTGCAGAGGAGGTTAATATTGCCATTTAGGTGCAACTTAGCTGTCGCTTTCAAGTCAGTGATACGGCGGTGTTATTTCTCCACAACACCGGTCTGCTGTTCTCACGATGCACATTGTGTCTTAGCTGAGTGGCGTGTCCAGTATATTTGAGCCTTTAAAGTGCAGAAAGATGCTGGTGACTTTATTCAAAGAGAAAATGTGCCATGTAGTTTACAAGTGGCTTTTGCATTTTAATGTGCTTTTATATTTGTTTCCAAATAAAAAAAAAGATATGTTTACATCTCACCCTAGTGTCTTAATACACAAAACAACATCAAAATTTAAATAAAAACATTCATGACGGGTTGTTACGGAAGCCTGTTTCCACCACTGAATAAAACACTAAAAAAGGTCATTGTGACTTGTTTCTCACAGTTTTGAGTTATAAAGTCAGAATTGTGAGAGATAAACAAGCAGTTTTTACAATTTTTCCCAGAAATGCAAGCTTATATCACACAATTTTGACTCCGTCACACACAATTGCGAGTTTATATCTCGCAATTCTGAGAAAAAAAAGTCCGAATTGTGGAACATAAACTTGTAATTGCAAGAAAAAGTCAGAATTGCAAGATTTTATCTCTGACTTTATTTCTGACTTTATTTCTCGCAGTTGCAAGTTTATATCCCCCTATTCTGACTTTATAACTCGCAGTTTATATCATGCGATTCTGAGAAAAATTCAGAATTGCATGTTCATATCTTGTAATTCTGACATTATAACTCACAATTGCGAGTTTATATTATGCAATTCTGAGAAAAAAAGGCAGAATTTCACATTTTTATCTTGTAATTATTATTTCTAGCAATTGCGAGTTTATATCTCACTAGTCTGACTTTATAACTCACAACTGTGAGTTTACATCTTGCAATTTTGAGAAAAAAAGAGTTGAGAGACTTGAGAGTTTATATCTCGCAATTCTGGCTTTATAACTTGTAATTGCGAGTTTTTATCTCACAATTCTGAGATATTCTGAGAGTTTTTATTATGCAATTCTGACTGAAAAAAAGTCAGAATTGTGCGCTTTTGTCTCGCAGTTCTTACTTTATTTCTTGCAATTGCGAGTTTATATCCCGCTGTTTTAACTTTATAACTCGCAATTGTGAGTTTATATCATGCGATTCTGAGACAAAAAATCATACTTAAGTTATATCTAGCAATTCTGACTTTATAACTCACAACTGCAAGTTTATATCATGCGGTTTTGAGAAAAAAAGTCAGAATTGCGAGTTAATTTCTCGCAATTTTGACTTTATAACTTGCAATTCCAAGTTTGTCATGCAATTCTGAGAAAAAAAGAGTTGAGAGACTTGAGAGTTTATATCTTGCAATTCTGACTTTATAACACAGTTGCGAGTTTATATTTCGCAATTCTGAGGAAAAAAGTCAGAATTGTGAAATATAAACTCGAAATTTTGAGAAAAAAGTCAGAGTTGCGAGATACAAACTCGCATTTGTAAGAAATTTGATCTGACTTTATTTCTTGCAATTGCTAGTTTATATCCTGCTATTCTGAGAAAAAAAGAGTTGAGAGACTTGAGAGTTTATATTTTCCACTTCTTACTTTATAACTCGAAATTGCGAGTGTATATATATATATATATATATATATATATATATACACAATTCTGAGAAAAAAAATCTGAATTGCACGTTTTTATCTCACAATTCTTACCTTATTTCTTGCAACTGTGAGTTTATATTTCGCTATTCTGACTTTATAACTCACAATTGTGAGTTTATATTACACAATTCTGAGAAAAAAGTCAGACTTGAGAGTTTATAGCTCGCAATTCTGACTTTATAACTAACAATTGCGAGTTTATATCATGCGATTCTGAGAAAAATTCATATCTCGTAATTCTGACATTATAACTCACAATAGTGAGTTTATATCTCACAATTCAGAAAAAAATAAGAATTGCGAGTTTGTATTATGCAATTATGAGAAAAAACATCAGAATTAAGAGATCATCAGTGATAAAAACTCACTTTTACCTTTTTTGTATTCAGTGGCGGAAACTGGCTTCCATAGGTTTGTGCACCATTTGAAATTACATTTTTATTGCTACTTTTAAATTCCAATTCAGCTCCTTCTAGCAAACTAGATGCAAAATTCAAATTTGAATGTTAAAAGCAGAATCAAAATAAACTTTGACTAAGCAAAACTTCTTACAAAGTCTTAAGCAGTTTTAAAACCTTGAAATTTGAAGGTTTATAGACTATACGAATATATAGATTTGAAATCCCAGCTACAGAAATTGGTATTTAGTTTAAATATTGCATCGTATTTCATAATGTTTGCGGATGAGGACGGAAGAACACTTCATTTTCCAGAAGGCATTTCCTGTGTTGAACTTCTGAGCTACAATTCTGTCATTCCGCTTCAACTTCAAGATCCAATTCAAATTCACACTGAATTCAGTGCGAACTGAAATTCTTTAGTTCAGACTTTTGCACAACCCTGGTGCATGAGTAATGTTTTTGCAATTATTAAAGTGATTCTATTCCATTTTTCATGAAATCTAGTTACACAGCTCCACAAACCACAAATAACATCATTATGATCCAATTCATTGGCCTGATCAGATGGCAGGGGACACTCATGCCTTCACTCTGGTTCTTTTTGGTCCAAAAACATCTCCTCCTGTTGAGAAAGACATCAGATCGACCCTCCGGAACAGCATGCAAACAGCCTTAACCCCTTCATTAGCATTACGCTAACAGCAGGCACACATGCTGGCAGCAGCTTTCACAGGAGGGAGTGTGCAGCAAGAAAACATCTCAAAGTCATCTGTCTTCATCATCTCATGCCACCGTATACAGATGTGCTTTCACTCAACCCTTAGGAAAGCAGTGACGGCTCCATTTTACAGCGCCACGTCCCACAGGGGCTCTTTGAGCTCAGAACGATGTACTGTAGTGCAAAATGAATCAGGCCTATTGTAGAGGAAAAGGTAATGAGACATGTAATGTAGAGAAGGGGAGCACTACTTCATCAAACTACATGTTGTGCTATTTACGGTGATGGCTTTCATTGATATTACGTTCTCATTGCAAGGTTGTAACGGTGCAGAACTGAATCAATCTTGTGCTATATTGTTCAGCCTCATTTGTTTTTGAAGTATCATAATTTATATTTACATTTAAGTTCTCAGCAGATGCCAAAAGATTACCAATGTACCTTATGTCTTGGGTACAAGTATAGTATTGTTGTGACATTTTCCAAAACTTGTAGATGACAACAAACACACTACAGTGATAAAGCTGTGACGTACTAATATGAACATAGTACCTAATGAAGGATAATCTGTAAAAAATTATTTTCAAAGAAATCAAAGAAAAAAGTATAGAAATGTAAATCTCCACCCTTGATTCTTTAGATGGACTTTTTACTGGAAATCTTCTAAAAAATGGCTTAAACCAGTGGTTAGTTTGCCTCCCAACCTGACTAAGATAGTTAGGCTGGGCTGTTTATCATTTGCAAAATATTTTCAGTAATTGTGTTTATTTTTCCACAATAGTCTGAAATTATTTAATTAGCGTCAAAGGCGGATTAACCATATGAGAAATTGGGCAAGTGCCCACTATAATTATATTTCATAATTCTACTGATTAATTTTTTTTACAGTTAAAATAAATTTGAAGAAACTTTTTTCAAAGGCATTAAACAATCTAACAGATCACAAACTTTTGAAGAGTAGTGTATTTTTGTTACTGGTTACTTATATTTTTATATTTGATGACGAAATGACAAGCTTTAACTTGCTCTCAGCAAGACAGTTTTTAAATACAAAGTCAACATGAAATCTAAACTGATCTATTTATTGCTGGTCTTGTGCCCAGTTCACTGGAAAATAATAAACTTTTATCACAATCAGGGCCAAGAAACAGTTTGGGGAATAAAAATAACTCTTTTCATTTAATTATCAGTAACACGGTACCGCTGGTCATGTGATGAACATTATGGTACGTACCTTGATAAACAGACAGCGATGTTCCCAAAGACCCATGAAAACTGAGAGGAGTGTGTTCTTAAAAACAAGTGGATGTCCACTGCTCAACTGTCTTTGTTATATAGTTGCTCCAGAGCTGAAACACAAAATGCACATCTATCAGTTCTTTTTTATTAGAAACTTCTGATTTCCTAAAGAGTAGCACATAACTTTTTGATTCTATAGAGCAACTTTATCTTGCTACAGGCATTAAAGATTTGATTGTTTGAGTCTTAGATTTGTTTCACTTATTACTATGTCAGAAAATCCACAGTAGACATGCAAAAATATAGAAATACCAAAATAATCCATTGTGATTCTACTGAAAATCCTTCAGGTCCCACAAATTCTTTGGTTTTTCTGCATTTTTCCAACAACGTATGATTTTGTGATCCCTCTTTTCACACCAAGGACAACTGAGGGACTCATATGCAACTATTGCAGAAGGTTCAAACGTTCATTGATGCTTCAGATGCTTTTATTTTGTCTTCTGGGAAACGTAAGTATCTTCTGTAGCTTCTGAAGGGCAATGCTACATTAAAAAATATGATATTTAGGCAAAATAAGAAATGTACACATCTTCATTCTGTTCAAAAGTTTACACTCCTGGCTCTTAATGCATCATTTTTCCTTCTGGAGCATCAGCGACTATTTGAACCTTCTGTAACAGTTGCATATGAGTCCCTCAGTTGTCCTCAGTGTGAAAAGATGGATCTCAATACAGTCACGGTTGGAAAGAGTTCAAATACACAAAAATGCTGAAAACCCAGAGAATTTGTGGGACCCAAAAGACTTTTCTGACGAACAGCAGGCAGTTTAACTGTTCAGGACAAACAAGAAACTCATGAACAACTATCACTAAATAAAAACACACACACAGCTGTGGATGATCAGGTAACAACACGGTATTAAGAATCAAGTGTATGTAAACTTTTGAACAGGGTCATCTCTTGTGGACTATATCTAAATGTCTTTTATTTTGATTCCTTTTAAATAAAATCCTATTTTTTTTAAATAGCATGCATTTTGTATGATCCCTCTTATATTGGTAAAATAATTCATATTTTGCAGATTCTGCAAAGTGTATGTAAACTTTTGACTTCAGCTGTATACATACATATTCAGTAATAGATATATCTCCTAAAAAAGTGGGTCGCTGCTTTATAACCATGTGAAAATGTGGGTTCCATGGCCAAACCAACTGAGAACCACTGCTTTAGATGTTGCAGCTTGATATGACGCAAGTAACAACGGTCACGTCCGGTATAGAAAAGGTGTAAGTGGAAAATGCGAAATAGATTCTCTGCAATATCAAGCCACTTCTACAGGATTTTCGTGATCTTCATAAAGGAGAGACCATAACAGCTGACAGAAGAGTCACCAACAAGTAAGATTTTAAATGAAAGCAAGAAATAAATAAGTCAGTGAAACTTAAAAACTAAAGTTATAGTTAAAAGTATAGTTGCAAATACAAATAAGTTGTCAGATAATTTATATTTTCAAATGACTTATTTTCAAAGTGAATCCTTACATTTGTAACCACATTTACACAAAAACATGCACACACCAGCATTTAAAAAACAAAGTCTCTAGAATATCAAGTCAAGACTTCTGTAGGGATGTCATTATTAGGAACTTTAAGCAGCAACTCGTGATGGAACAGCAATGGCTAACAGGAAGTAATGTGTTATCAGCTGTAGCCACAGAACATAAAAAGCAATAAATAAAGAGGACGGAGTAACCAATAATTTAAACATTTGACAAAGAAAATCCTTACATTTGTAAGGACATTTACACAAATAGACCCACCAGTGTGTAAAATAACTTCTTTGTGATATCAAGTCAAATCTTCAGCAGGCACATTGATTCAGAGATCACAATATGACAGAAGAGTCACCAGCAAGTAAGATTTTAATTGACTTTAGCTGTAAAAGAGTTATAAATAGCTATGAGTTATAGGTGATTTGTAAATCATATTTACATATCATACCATATATACATATAGTCTATACAAACTAAATTTAGGCGAGGCTGCCAGGGTGTCTCCAATAAGGTCACGATGGGTGCGACACAGGACACAACCTATGTTGCCAAAAAAAGAAAAAATATTTTTGGAGGGGGAAAAAATCAAGGCAGTCGTTAACAAATAAGAATTCGGAAAGACTGAATTGGCCTTTACGAAGGATTGGTTCCTAGCTACAAACCTCTGGATGGGACTGACTAGTTATGTCCCCATAGTGCAGTCTGTCATAGTCTGCAACCAGGAAAACTGTAACTTCCTGCACAACTAGGGTGAGGCTGCTCATTCAGTGCATTGGGGCAGTGAAGCTCCGGCACAGCACTTTTGGTCTGCTGAAGTTTGCTTTCAGGAAACCTGTTACTTCCTGCACAATTAGGGTGAGGCTATCTGGCACAGCACTTTGGGTGGGATGTCTTGCTATGGACCAATAGAGCACTCTATGCATTGCCCACCTTGGTCACCAGGAAAATTTGGGTGAGGCTGCCAGTTCACCTTAGAAAATCATTTGGAGTTAGAACTAGGGTGTGTCCTTTAAGATGTTGGTGGGTGGGACACAGGATGCACCCTGGGTTGCCAAAAATGACAAATAATTTTTAGAGTAAGAATTCCAAGGAAATCATTGACAAATGAACTTAAAATAAATAAATAAATAAATAAATGAATGAATTTGCCATAATGCAAGATTGTTCATAATTCTGGTGCAACACTCTTGGACTGACTAGCTATTTGCAAAATAAATAAATAAATGGAAAACAATTGACAATTGGAACAATACAATTGGAAACATAAAA
Organism: Labeo calbasu; assembly: GCA_019740295.1. Lineage (NCBI taxonomy): Eukaryota > Metazoa > Chordata > Actinopteri > Cypriniformes > Cyprinidae > Labeo > Labeo calbasu. The sequence continues at coordinate 17,841 of JAHKKF010520972.1, read as the reverse complement.
CCTTAAATATAACAGTATATGTATGCCTTCTTTGTCTGCAAAGGAGGCTAATGACCTTCTGATTGTTGCTTACACTTTACAGCCCGTGTCATTATAATATATTTTTAATACGACTGAATTTGTATTTAGCATGATAATTAAATAAAAACATTGTAAGTTGCGAATTAAAAGGCTTTCATCCTCATGGTTATTCAAACAGTGAGTAAATCAAATAGCCTACAAAACGCACTAGGTTAATCACGAAAAACTTCTGTTATAGTTATTAAACCTGTCTACACTGTGAAATTAATCTCTTAATTACTTATGATGGGACAAGTAAAGAAAGTGCAGAACTGATCAGTCAACGCATGAACAAAACAGAACTCCAGTGTTTCATCAATGACTAATAGAAACGCCTCTGATTGGTCATTACATTCATAAACTCAACAGAATCGTCTGTGATTGGTTGTAATGCGCAACGCAAAACGCATAAAAGACAATGGTGCATGAGCAGACCTGAATTTATTAAACCTTAACCCTTAATCGCCACTATTCGTTTCATTTTCATTTTATTCATGACAGCCTTTATAGATTTATTTTAATTGTGCAGGGGCATTTTTTTCCCAAACAGTGAGCACCCAGAAACATAAAATCGGCACCTATGTATGTACACATTTATCAAGAGGACAATTCACACTTTATATTAATGAGTTTATGAATGTGTAAAGCGGCACATAGTGCTACAGCGCCAATGACAGGCCAATACTATAGTCTGTCAGACGGTGACAAACAAACCTCCCCTTTAAGAGACTGTCCCTTTAACAAACTTCACCTGGACACACCTGAACTTCCACTACGGGAGTTTCACTACAGTAGAGGAAAAACAATACAAATAAAAAACAACATCCTGTCCTAAATTATGGGTGAGTAGATTGGAAAGTTTTAATTCTTATATGAGTTATTACATGTTCCTCAACCTGTGTCGTTTGGAAAATGTTAGCATTTTGACATATCAAATGACTTTCGGCCTGGTTAAGGAATCTCCTACTCTTTATTAAAATAAGGCCTGTTGAACACAATAAAAATCAAATGTGTCGTGTAGACAATAATAGATCGTTTACACTTACTATGTGGTTCTTCTGAGCTCGCTCTGTTTATGTGTTTGTCTGTCTAAGTTGTTTTGCGGCCTCGTTCGCTTTTAGATACTAGTCTGCGAGCTAATCGGGCGAAGTAGAGACACTTATTAATATGGCTAAGTGTAGTTTTATGCTGAATAAATATTCACAGGATTGATAGATTGCGTAAATCAGCTTCCTTTTACACTTGACAGCTAGTATTCTTAGTTAGTACTTTTTATATTTTTAGGAAACCGTGTTTCATGAAGTACCATGAAGTTTGTTTGATAGTAGTCATAGTTACTTTAGTTTTACTAATTTTATACTCATTAGCAGGTCGGTCAGCTACCAGTATAAACTGGATTTTCTTTCAGGTTAATCTGTGGTTTCTGTGGTCTTGACTTAAATAGTACCATTTAACCATTTACCTTTAAGTAACTTTTCAGGTGATACTAGCTAGTGTTTATTTGTTTATTCAATGGTAGGGAATATAATAATGAATGATAAAATTATAATCTTGTGGTTCAGACAGTAGACTGTAGTTGGAGTTGCAATTAGGGTAAGTTGTTGCTCTGTTTTTATGTACTATGAATACATTTGTGACCCTGGACAACCAGTCATTTATTCAATAAATGAGCTTTTCATTGATGTATGGTTTGTTAGGATAGGACAATATTTGGCCAAGATACAACAATTTGAAAATCAAAGTATTGAGAAAATCACCTTTAAAGTTCTTATCAATGCATATTACTAACCAAAAATGAAGTTTTTATATACTTAAAGTAGTAAATGTACAAAATATGTTCATGGAAAATGAACTTTACTTAATATCCTAATGATTTTTGACATAAAAGAAAAATCAATAATTTTGACGCATACAATGTATTGTTGGCTATTGCTACAAATATACCTGTGCTACTGTACGACTGGTTTTGTGGTCCAGGGTCACATTTCATAATTCATAATATTCTCCTTCCAATTTATTACATATTGGTTCCAGTAGGAGATGTGCTTTCACAAAATGTAAACCTCTCCAGTTCTTTCATTGCCAGAATTTCTGTTTTCGCCCCCAGGGACAATAGACACGGGCCCTCCTGGACCACCAGCGATGCCCCAAACACCTGAATGGGTAGCAGATGTGGACAAGATAGAAAAGGAAGTGAACAGCACTGAGAAGGAAAAAGGAGAAGAGGAAATGATCAAATCTGCAAGTATGGAACCTAGTACCCTACAGTGGCCTGAGAATAAACCTGAACCACAGATTCTGCCACCCAAGGACGGAGAGACCAGAAGCATAGAATCAGACTGCATCTCACACCGTGGTGGAGTAAGCCGGACGGAGAGCGAGAGGGAGGAATTTGGGCTGAGAGAGAAGGAGAAGACAGGTGAGAGATGGAGGGAGATGGAAACAGAGAACGAGGGAGTTTCTGACACTGTGCTGAGAAACCGAGTGAAAAGCACCTACTCGGAGATAGAGGTGGAGGAGGTGAACATAATGCCAAAGAACGCAGCCAGAGTATTCAGCCCCAGCATCACTATCCTGCGCTCCACCAGCCAACAGGAGGCTGCAGACCGCTGGAGAGATGAAGAAGAGAGAAGCCCCTTCCTGGGGGGACATGGGACACATGGAACACCACTAGTAGAGTATTACCAGGACTGGCCCATCGAACACAAATCACGCTGCTGTAAGTTCAGATTAAAGGGATAGTTCACCTAAAAATGTTGTTCCAAAGCTGTAAGACCTTTGTTCATCTTCGGAACACAAATTAAGATATTTTTGATGAAACTTGAGAGCTTTCTGACCCTGCATAGACAGCAATGCAACTACCATGTTCAAGGCCCAGAATGGTAGTAAGGACATCGTTAAAATAGTCCATGTGACATCAGTGGTTCAACTGTGTTTGTACATGAAGCTACAAGTTCATTTTTGCACAAAGAAAACAAAAATAATGAATAATTTCTTCTCTTACGGTCAGCCTTTGACACACATTTATGAGTGTAATATGACACATGCGGGTGGTCCTTACTAAGTCCTTACTAACTTTCTGGGTCTTGAACGTTTCAGTTGCATCTCAGGGTCAGAAAGCTCTTGGATTTCATCAATAATATCTACTTTGTGTTTCAAAAATAAATGAAGGTCTTACAAGTTTGGAACGATATGAAAGTGTGAGTAATTAATCGCAGGATTTTCATTTTTGGGTGAACCAACCATTTAAATCATTACGTGTTTCGTAACGTTTAATACACAATATATTGGTACCGTATTATCAACTGATATTAAAGATTAGAGAATTTATAGGATAGCACTACCAACACCAAGGTCATGGGATCAATTCCCAGAGAATGCATGAACTGATAAGTATATACCTTGAACTGAATTTAAAACGCTTTCGATACAAATTTTGGTTATTTAAATTTGAATGATACTGGTAGTAGTACCTTTTTCATTATCTTCCCCTTCACTTAATATATGAAAACATAAATCTCAAAATGAATATCTGTTTTCATACATTGTCATAGCTAAATTCACTCTTAAAATTCAGCTTTTTAAAAATAATTAATTTATATTTTAAGTAGTGCTGTCAAATTGATTAATTGCAATTAATCACATCCAAAATAAAGGATTTGTTTGCATAATATGTTTGTGCGGTGTATATTTATATGTATATATATATAAATACACAAACATGCATGTATATATTCAAGAAATATTCACATGCATATATGTATTCATATCTGTAACATGTATATGTAAGGAAACCTTTATTTTGGATGTGATTAATCAAGATTAATCTATTTGACAGCACTAGTTTTAAGTTTTGTTTTTAATGCATTTACACACATATAATTTTAATATTTCTGCATCCCTAACTTTTAACAAATTTATCTGAAACCTTATAAATTATTTAAATAAGACATTTTGCAAATGTGTGCAATATATTTTTTCCTTCAGGTTTGCAAATTCCAAATTCAAAAATGAACAAATCAGTTTTCCACAAAAATATTAAGCAGCACAACTGTTTTCTACAGTGGTAATAATAAATGTTTCTTGAGCATAAGATTATACAAACCCCAAGTTTAATGATAATGTACTTTTACAAAAGCATGAAAATCTGATGTCTCTCTCTCTCTTTCTTAGGTAGCTTTGGAGGATCTAATCGTGATGCTCTTAAACTGGGTGCGTCTATGTTCACTTCTGCCCTTATCTTCCCCTTGTTGGTGTGGGGCGGCTACGTCTTCCTGCCCTTTGATGCCCCTTTGCTTGACAGTGCCCCCCTACGGCTGGTCTACACACTGCGCTGCTCTGTTTTTGCAGTCATACCTATTGTCTTTGGTAAGCAGGAAGTACCCAGATGAGTGATGTTTTGACTTTACTGACATTGGTAAATTTAGTCATCTTTATGTTCATTCAGCACTGAATCGTTTCACAAAGAATGCTGTTTGGAAACGGTTGTTGTGTTCTTTTTCCACTCTTAGGTATGTTGGTACTAGGTGTGTCCCGTCTGTGGTATCGCTCCTTGAAGCCGCGGTTTGAGGGGGAGAGAGAAGTTAAGCAGGTGGCAGTTCACCAGCGCTATGTGGAGGACTCCATTTCCCTTTTTCTCCTTTACTTCCTCCAACTGGCTGTCATGGCTGCCTATCTGAATCAGGATCTGCTGAAACTAATTCCTCTTCTCACCATCATTTTTGCCTTTGGCAGGTACAGAATCCCTCTGAAAACTTGCAGGACCAAATCTCTGATTTAGAAAGTGCCACAAAATACTAAATACAAAATAACTAAAACTAACATGGGAAAAAAAATGAATAAAAAAAACTACTTGGCTTAATGACTCTGACTTAATGTGTGCTGACCAATGATTATATCTTGATAAAAGTCTGAATTAAATATGTCTGAACTTAAATTTTTTGGGTGAACTAAGCACAGTGCATATTGTCGCTATCCACAATAAGTATTGTAGCATTTTGTAGCATATTGCGATATATTGTGGCATGAAAAGTCAAGTTTTTTTAATGATTTTTTTAAAAAGAAGTCTCTTCTGCTCACCAAGTCTGCATTTATTTGATCCAAAGCACAGCAAATATATTTTACTATTTAAAATAACTGTTTTCTGTGTCAATATATTTTAACTGTAATTTATTCCTGTGATCACAAAGCTGAATTTTTAGCATCATTACTCCAGTCACATGATCCTTCAGAAATCTTTGTAATATTCTGATTTGCTGCTCCAAAAAAATGTATTATTATTATTATTATTATTATTTTAAAACCACTGAGTAGAATTGTTTTCAGGTTTCTGAAAAAAATGTTTTAAATATTAATTATAATAATAATAAATGTTTCTTAAACCTTAAATCCTGTGACAGTGAAGACTGGAGTAATGATGCTGAAAATGTAGCTTTGGTCACAGTAATAAATTATATTAAAATATATTTAAATAGAATACAGTTATTTTAAATATAATTTTTTTTTACTGTTTTTTTTCTGAACTTTGAATCAAATAAATGCAGGCTTGCTGAGCAGAAGAGACTTCTTTACAAATTTAAATTTAAAAATCTTACTGTTCAAAAGATTTTTATCGTGTTTTTGTTTCATATTAATGTCCATTTTTTATATACATTTCATTTATTAGATTTTGAATCCCAGATATTCAGTGTGTACTAACAATACTTTAAATTCACGTTTTATTATATATTTTTAATTTGTGTCTTTGTGCATCACAGACTGCTGTACTGGGTCGCAGCGGCATGTGACAGCAGTTTGAGAGGTGTTGGCTTTGGGTTCTCCTTTCTGCCGATGCTTGTTATGCTGGTGGCCAACCTCTACTTCATCTTCCTCTCTGAATCCGGAGGCTCCATCTTTGCCCCAGATGTCCCAGATGCACCTGTTCCTCCATCCAAACAGCGGTTCTGGGGCTAAACATGCCACATCTGACACCTCTGCTACTGCCAAATGTAGACCAGATCTCTTCAGGCTTAGAGCCATCTTAAATTGGACTAGAAGACATTTGCATCTGAGAATGTTTAATCCAACTGTGATTTCACTTTCCTCTCCTGTTCTTTGCTTTCCTGAGTACTTTTATTTCATGACCAGGTGGGATGAAATTGCCAGAACTGCAGTCAAAGGAAAAAGCGGAGGGGTAGAACAAAGGGGGGGAGTCCTTTTTTTCTATTCTTGAACTAACTTATAAATAGAAGTTGTGTAGTGAAACTTTAGACACTAAACTACAAATTAAAATGAACTACCCTTTGTTGCAGTCAAACATGAGCACAAAGCAGATGCAGCACAAGATTCATCATCACTCAAAAGAGCTCAAAATAGACCGGTTTCTACTCATCTATTTTAAAATGAGAATGTCAACATGAAGAAAGCAAAATTCCAAATATTTATTCCACAAGTATGTTTTTTGTTAAAAATTTGGTTAGGCAATGTTTGCTTGTTCAAGTTTATACTGTGTGGTGTGTGAAGTCAGTGGCCTGCCCAAACTTGTAATTTTCCACAACCACTCCTCCATCTCTCTTTGATAATTTAAGGGAAATGTGATGTTTACTGTGTGCGCGTAACTGTAGACGTATATTTTCAACAGATTTGTAAAGATGAATATAAAGGTGTAACGCCAGTTATCAATTAGAAGATTTTATAAGTGAAATACTAATCAAAGCTGCAGAGAAGTAGAAAACTGTAGCTTAGCGCTAATGAATGTATTAAGCTGGAATTCATTCCTGTTTATATTTTCATAAACATTATTTTTAACAAATCCAATATTTTCTGAATGACTGTTTTTGTGCATAGATTAAATGTAAAAACGTTCGTCGCATAAGACGGTAGTCGTTTAAAACCTGTTCAACAAGTTCAAATTTTTGTCGGAGGGCAAAAAAGTATTTCCGACTACCTGATGTCATTTGATAGCTCGAATACATGAAAAGTTGACGGCGAACCTACAGCAGTATTTATAATAATATTTTAGTCATATACTGTATAAATCTGACGGTGAGGCATGACATCTCAAGGCCGAAGAAAACACAGCGCTTGTTTGTTTCGGATGAGGGTGAACTGTCCGTTTCGAAAGCTGAGGAGAAACATGTGCAGTGGTAAGAAGACCGATGATAAAACTTGATTTATTAACAAACTATTTTATTCATGCAAGCGTTTGAAGCCTACAAAATGTTTAAAAATAGATAAATTATAAATTATGCACATATTGGCATATGCACTGTCTGTACTTGAGGGGATACAGTAATGGCTGTATGCGAGGCGATTATCGTAATATAAGTCTGCTTTTGCGCTCGTTAAGTGTTATAATTGACCTAAACTGTCGTTTTGACCCTTGAGTGCAAGGTCTGTGTTTACTGATATTCTTATTGTAATTTTATCTGTTGGTTGTACCAGCTGCCCTGTCGGAAGTTGCAAATCAGGTTATGTAATGCTACTTGTTTTTATTATCAACCACATTGCACAGACTCAAGGAGCACACTCGTGCCCACTGGAGGCCAGTGGAGTACACTGGAAACACCACAGGCAGGATCCTCTGGGTCAGACTGCGGGATTAACAGAGCCGTCAGAGTCGAGACTTACTCGAGACTCCCTCAGTCTGATTCCCCTCTGCAAGAAGAGTTCTCAGGTTAGCGTTAATCTAACATTACCGTAGCTATACTGTATTTACCTCAGCAAACGTTTTGAAAGGTGTTTGTAATATTTTTAATACTTATTTTTGTTTATATTTAATAAATAAAATAAAAAAAGCATTGCTTAAAAATCCTGTGTATATATATTTCTGAAATATTGGTCATCTTCATCGCTCAAAATATGAAGGAATATTAGCGGTAGGTATACCGCTGTTCTACTAACCTTTATTTTGTGGAAAACACTAATCAGAATTAGAGAACAGTAACCACTGTAGCACAAAAGAAGACTACAACAAAAATTTTGGAAGGTTACAGCTGTCAGAGGTGTAGAAGCCCTTGCTTTGAATTACTCCTGTACAGCTGTTGCCGCAGAACATCACTAGTTTCTCAGACTGCACTGATGTGATTTTGGTCCATCCTTCTTCCACTCTCTTGCATAGTTTGGTAACTGTAGTGGGTTACTTTATGCACGTGGGCTTCAGTTTTTCCTCAGTTTGATGCAGAACCAAATGTTTCCCAGCAGTCCAAAATAAATTAATCTGGCTCTCATTATTAAAGTGAACTTTGGACCAGTTCTCCTCTCACCACACAACATGCTCCTCAGCAAAAGTGAGTTTAGCCTCTTGATTCTCTCTGCTGATGAGAGGCTTGGTGACTGCAGAACTTGTGCTTTCAGTCAACTTCTCTTAAATGTCCCGAGACAGATCCTTACACTGTTCAGTGCTGAACCGACAAGCAATTCCAGGTGCAGTGTTGAACCAATTCTCCATTGAGAGTCTCTGCATTATCCTGTCTTTTCATGCAATTAGTCTTACATATACAACCAGCATTTTGGGAGGAGCTGAATGAATTAGTATAATTGTAAACCTGAAATATTCGAGAAATTAAGGAAATCGTTTGCCAGATTTTCAAATATCTCATATAAGTTTTTTTATACTGTTTCAGAATACAATTCATTTATGAAATATGATTAAAAACCCTGAAACATGCTTAAAAAGCCCTTATACTACTGTTAGGATAACTTCAAATAGGACTAAACAGAGCAGCGATCTTGAAATTTAGGAACAACATTGGTTATCTCCACTGTGTATATATATGTCTGATTTTTAAGGGATCGTTCAATTGTGGTTATACAGCACCAAAAACACACTGTGAGTTATTGCAATGTGTATGTATAATATATATAGTTATTAAATCTATTGTTCCCTTGCAATCTGAACAGCCATGGACACAGATATGGATCCACCATCTGGTTCGGGTTATGCAGTGTCAGACGCTCCAGGACCTTCCAACTTAAGCCTCATTAACCAGCAGTGCCGCCTATCCGCCAGTGATACGATCATGGGTAAGAGAAACAGACCTTGGTTCTGTCTGTCATATCAAGTGATCCATTTATATGCTTGATACACTTTTGTAAATTCATTTTTGATGTTTTATTTATATGTCAGATCTGGACAGTGGAGTAGACCCTGAGACAGGAGAGCGAGCCCAGGGATGACATCACAGATCTGTGGCATTATATTAAACGCTGGATTTCGCAACCCATGACTGCTAATCTGGGTACATTTGAATGTATTTTGTCTCTAGGCAAGGTCTGCAGACAGATTGAATATTTGATGACATATTAGATCCGAGTGCCTTTCAACACAGCCAAAACTGCAGATGAAACAACTTTGGTGGTGCTGCAATCCAAGTACTGAATCATCTTAGCAGCTGAAATATTGTCAAGTAGCAGTAAACCTATGCAGACTTGCAGATCAACTGATCGTTTTGTAATTTATGGTCTTCTCTTCCAGATTGTTTAAAATTTAGTGAATCTGAACATTTCCATTGGACTCAAGTGTTGTCTGTTACTGTATCTGTGAACGACAATGAAACAAAAAATACAAGAGTAAAATATTCTAAGGGTGATGCTCTAAAAAGAAGCAATGAATTCTATTGTATTGTTTTTGTAATACGTCTTTTAAAGCACTTTTGTATGTATGTGTATTTTGTATGTTTTTGTTATTGCCTGGTGCCTCAATATGACATTTGTTGACAAAATATCTGCATTATATACTCAAAGAAACAATTGGTAACGTCAAAATAAAGGTCTATACACTAATCAGGTTAGAGCTTCTGTGATAATTTTAAATTAGATAATCATAGTACCCTACCAAAGTGTTGTAAAGTACCTTAAAATTATATTCAATTTCTTTAGAAGTTCAGCACAGCAAAAATTCAACACCACATGGTCAGATATTGAAATTTATCACCGGTATGAAATACAAAGTAACAATACCAGCAAAGTGAAGCACAGAGATACTAGCACAAACACATCCTAATCCAATCCAGAGTTGTTTCATTTGCCAGAGGGGAAAAAACAATTGACGGGAGAAGAGCTTCTGGCCTAATGACACAACATGAGCAACAGTGCAAATGGCTTTCTGATGAGAACATTCTGTTGGAAAATGGAGTTTTGCACAATTAAATGCTTGTGTATATTTGCTCTTCATTTGCTGCATTACTGTCCTTTCTGAACTCTTGTTCCTTCATCCTCTGTGTTTCCTGTTCCTCTACTCCTTGTCCTCCATCGGTGCACCACCTGCCTGGTCATCTCCCTTCTTCTTGTGACCAGAAACGATGTCATCAATGCGCAGTAACAGGATGGCCGTCTAATTATAAGAGGAAAATGACAATCATAGAGAGTCATGTAAGAAAAATCAGCTCATCTAGCTTTCGCCTGGAGTTTTTCCTGAGGTAGTGCATGTGCATTATTACCTCAACTGCAGTTTTGTATGTCTGGGCTTTAACTGCCAGCGGTTCCCAGATCCCCAGCTGCTCCATTTCAGCAAGAGTTCCCGTCTCTCCATTGATACCCCATGAGGCGTTACCCTCCTGAGTGTGCTTGGCCTGGAAAAGAGATGAGAAACACTTTAACGCCATGGGAGAAGCAGCAACATACTGAAATAAAAATACAAGAATTGTGCTTTCGAATCAACTTACCCTAAGGGAAGTGAGCACACGTATTGCTGAGGCTCCACAGTTCTGGATGAGTGTACGTGGGATGACCTCGAGTGCCTGAGCCACAGCGCGGTACGGCCACTGCTCTACACCGGTCAGCGCTCGTGAGCGCTCCGTCAGCCGGTGGGACACCTCCATCTCCACTGCTCCACCGCCTGGCAACAGATGCGGGTCCAACAGGACGTTACGACAGACCTGCATGGCATCCTGCAGGTTTCGCTCCACTTCCTGAGAAAGATCATCAGTCAAACGGCGACAAGTCAATTAACCTGTGCAAAATCCCCTGATACTCTGTCTGAGCTGATCAAATATTCAACAAATGGCCTGTTGAATTATCTAAGCACCTCTTCCTGAGGGCTGCTCTCACTATAGAGATCTTTGTGAGACTCTTTATAACAATTAAAAAACACATTCTCATTAATCTTCCTCTGAGCATTGCATAGTCATGAATTTTTAACAGTGGCCCCAGTCTCATCTCTTTGGTTCCCTCTTTCTCACCGCTAAGATCTCCTTGCTGGCTCCCCTGAGCAGAATGGTACATGCTTTGGGGTCTTTACACTCTGTCACAAAGGTGAAATACTCATCGCCGATCTTCTTCACTTCAAACAGGCCAGCTCCCGTACCCACATCCTCCTCACGGAGCTCATCTGTTCTGCTAGCAATACGTGCACCACATGCTCTGAGACAGACAAGCAGACATAGAGAGTTAAAGTGTTGCCACACTTCTAAACTAATACATTTTCATAACTTTACCACTAGTTTCTGATTACCGGATGATTATTAATTAGGATTTTAAAGCAATTTTGACTCAGAAACACTTTAACATGTTTGTTAAAAGGATAGTTCATCCAAAAATGAAGATTCTGTCATTAATTACTCAACTACATGTCGTTTCAAACCTGCAAGACCTTCGTTCATCTTCGGAACACAAATTAAGATATTTTTGACCCTTTATATACAGCAACGTAACTAAAATATTACCAGACCCAGAAATGTAGTAAGGACATCTTCAAAATAGTCCATGTGGCATCAGTGATTCAACCGTAATTTGACGAAGCTATAACTTCTTGTTATTCAACAATTCTTCTCTTCCACGCCACTGTCATCTGCCATTATCTAGAGTCTGGGAACATTTCAGTTACATTCCTCTCTATGGAGGGTCAGAAAGCTCTCGGTCACATATCTAGGTGACTCAACTAGGCATACATTTTAAATTTCCTTGGAATTAAGAATCAAAAAATACTTTTGTGCATGTATGTCTGGTAAAATAACCATTGATGCAATCAATTACACAAGAAAATTTCAAATATATTGACAAGCACATATTTCTGCACCTTGCAATACGGTTGTTGTCCGTCTTTCTGACACGACGAATCGCGGTGATGTTTGCTTTCATCAGATAGTGCTGAGCCAGATCTAGAGATACGACAAATTAATACAAAGCACATGACCTAAATAAAGACCACCATCATAAACACATGACTGCATGAGCGCTCATATGTACCAGAGATGCCCTTTTCAGTGAAGATCAGGTCAGGTTTGAGACGGATGATGTCTTCACAGATCTGCTGGATGTATTCTTCCTCCATTTGCAGAATGCGGGCAAAGTCTTCCTCACGAGTGATCTCAATATCAGTCTGAGGGGAGCGAGAGACCAACGGTCAGTGTTTTACTAAATTTTTAGGTAAGCATTCAAAGATTGTGGATTTAGACAACACCTCACCTGACTCTCACCCTTCTTGTACTCCAGAGAACAATCCAGCAGAACAATTCTAGGGTTCTTGATGAGCCTTCGCATACGGGGGTGAGTTACATCCTTATTTACCATCACTCCCCTCAGCACACATGAGTCCTCAATGATGCCGCCAGGCACCTATTCACACACAAAAAGTGCATTTAGGTACACATACACACTGCTTAAAATTCAACCATGGCGTAAAGCCAACATGAACTTCAGGTCCTAATTTTATTCATTGAGAATGAATTGGAGAATAGTAATTTGTATATTGGTTAATATTATCCAATAGTCCACACAACTTAAGTGACATTAAAAAAAGAGCCAAACCTGATTAAGTACAAGTCATTCTGTGCTGATTAAAGATTTATGAGAAAAAAAACATTCTGACCAAAACTGTGCATACGAACAACAGAACTAAGTAAGAATATTTAGTTTATTTTAACTTCAGGTTAACTTCGAGCTAAAAATGGAAAATTCTTTAGGCTGTGTCCTACCTTCTCGACTTTGGCATACTTCTTAATGTCGATTTCCTTGCGTCCGTTTTCCTCCAGCTCAACTGTACGAACTGCATCTAGAGCAATGTTACAGGCCAAGGTGGACCAGCGGCTAAGCGCTTTGGTGTTGATGGCAGAGTTTATTATCTTCAACATCATGTCACGATTATTCACTTCTACTGGAGTGCTATGAGGGGGAGGAGAAAGTAGAAAAAGACTCCAGAGCACTGAAACATCTCAACCCACTAAAGCCAAACTCCACCAATAAAACTCTCACCTTAAAGGGATGGTTTAGCCAAAAATAAAAATTTCCTGAAAATGCACTCATCCTAAGTTCTAAATGTCGATGAGTTTGTTTTTTCATCAGAACAGATTTGGACAAATTTAGCATTACATCACTTGCTCACCTATGGATTCTCTACAGTGAATGGGTGCCGTCAAGGTCTGCCTTTGACTAAAGATTTTTCTGTTCAACTGGTAGTCGTTTATTTTAACCATTAGTCAACTAATCGCATAAATAATTGCCGACATAGCCTAATAAGCACTCAAGCTCACACATAAAGCTTGCCACAGCGCACCGGCAAAAGTAACGATTACAGAGTGTGACGGAAAAACAGTAACAAGGCTGCATTAACATTTTAATAATTTATTGCTTGCTTTGTTTTCGGCTTAAGAGATAAAGTCGGCGACTCACAGTAGGCTCGCAGTAGGCTAGTGGATGCGTCTGTGTGCACGTTTCATACAGATTACATAATCTGAGAATATTTATTTTCCATTTGAATTGGTTCATTTGAAAGTAGATATTTCTCTCTCTATAGTCCGTAAGGTAACATTTTTTTTCCTTGACGCGCTCAAGTTCACAGAGACCGAGATGGCAGAGAGCGCATCCTGTTTGCTTTCGTTATATTACAAAAGCACAACGTTTCGTTGTTAAGTGCACAGAAATAAACAGAGTCTTTACAGATTCAAAAGATGTATTACTTTTATCTGGATGAACAAAAATGACGCATTTTAACAAATGACCACACCAGCGCCTCCATCCATCATGCAGTGAGCGCGCTACTGTTCAGCTTCCACACTCGGCACAGACAACAGCGCACGTTTTTCTAGGTTAGCATTAGACTGAGCAGCCATGTAAAGTTGCTACTACTTACATATAGTATTTCAGATGCTAAGCCATATTTGTGACCCTGGAACACAAAACCAGTCTTATGTTGCACGGGTATATTTGTAGCAATTGCCAAAAATACAATGGATGGGTCAAATTTATTGATTTTTCTTTTATGCCAAAAATCATTATGATATTAAGTAAATATCATGTTCCATGAAGATATTTTGTAAATTACCCAACGTAAATATCTCAAAACTTAATTTTTGATTAGTAATATGGATTGCTATGAACTTCATTTGGACAACTTTAAAGGCGATTTTCTCAGTATTTTGACTTTTTTGCACCCTCAGATTCCAGATTTTCAAATAGTTGTATCCCGGGCCAAATATAGTCTTTTCCTAACAAACATCAATGGAAAGCTTGTTTATTCAGCTTTCAGATGATGTATAAACCTCAATTTTGAGAAATTTACACTTATGACTGGTTTTGTGGTCCAGGGTCACATTTGAGGTTGATGAAAGATAGGTGAGCGTTTGGATGTCCTGTCCAATGTACCATATTACCACATGGCCCAGCTGTTAACCATCTGTCCGTCAGGGACTGCGTGACTTTGCCAGTTCCTTACTTATCTTTTTTCTGTGACTAAGCAATAAATAAAATTTTGGTCGACCAAGCCTCTTCTCGTCGACTAATGGCTAGTTGATTATTAGGGGCCAGCCCTAGTGCCATCAGAATGAGAGTCCAAACAGCTGATTAAAACATTACAATAATCCACACCAGCACATCAATTTAACATCATGTGAAGTAAAAAGCTGGATGTTTGTAAGGAAAAAATCCATAATTAAGGCATTTTACCTTTAAATCGTTGCAAAATGTAAGTCAATCTATACAGTAATCAACATTTCCTCCAGTAGAAAAGTTCTTCCCTTATTGTCCTCTCACATCAAATCCACTGACATTTGTTTAGAACTGTTTCCATTTATAATCAGTGCTTGATCTGTGCATATTTCTCTCCTGATTCAGACTAAATGACTTTTTCTCTAGCATTGATTTTAAGTTTAAAATGTTATTTACAACGTAAATTTAAATTTAAAATGTAATTACAAACGTGCATTTTTGCTTTATAAAACATTAACTCATCGACTAGAGTTGTCTTTAAGCAGCTGTTTGGACTCTGACGGCACCCATTCACTGGGAGAGGATGCATTGGTGAACAAATGATGTAATGCTCCAAATCTGTTCTGATGGAGAAACAATCTACATCTTACATGACCTGAGGTTGAGTAATTTTTGGGTGAACCATTCCTTTATTGAAAGCTCAGACAGAACAGTTTAACTGGTTGTATGTGTGATTACCTGACTTCTTTGAGTATGTTCAACATGTCATCCAGAGCTTGTCTGTACGCACTGATCACCACAGTTGGATGCATCTGCTGTTCCAGAAACTGCTCAGCCACTGACAGCATTTCACCCGCTTTACAGAATGTCAGAATGTTAGGATTTGAGCACTTCAAAACACTATTATTATTAACAAGATTATGAATTATTTTAATATTACTAAATTATTATTCAAGAATACATTTAATCCAAAACCTATGTAATTCTGTATTTTTCTATCATTTTAAAGCCACAGATCATTTAGCAATGATCCTCACCCAGAATAATTACAGAGGTGGTCCCATCTCCAACCTCTTCATCCTGTGTGCGGCTAATCTCAATCATGGACTTGGCAGCAGGATGTTGGACTTGGATCTGAATGCCACAAAACAGAGAGAACATTATATTAAAATTCAATAAATACAAAACACATTTTGTTTTACAAGTTGAGTGGGGTTCATGATTACCTCTCTCAGAATGGCATTGCCATCATTGGTCATGACGATACCACCCATAGGATCCAGAAGCATCTGCATAGAGCAAAATATTTAATTAAACATTTCTAGAGCATAATCATACATTTCGTCTTACAAAAGACAACACTACTGATAACACACTTTCATCATAGCCCTTGGTCCCAGACATGTCCTGATGATGTCTGCTATGGTCTGAAAAGAGAAGGAGAAGCAGCAGGTTAGCGACTTTGTCTCATCTGACATCTTTCAATAAGAAAAAATAAATAAATAAACACACCCACCTTAGCCGCAGTGATGTTTCCTATCTGGACCTTTCGTCCAGACTCTCTCTTGATGTTCTGACCTGTTATGAGCAGAAACACAGACAGTGTGTGTTAAAATCAGATTAAACCCTAATTATATTATTAGTTTAGAAAATAAAAAAGATAAATCACAATGATTTCAAATCTAACACAAACTGAATATATATCGCATGCTAACTAAGAAAATATCAACAAAGCCATATGTCTAGGCATAATAAAAGGGTGCAGCTCTGGTCAGCACACCCTCTGTGCCGTTAGCCTCATGCTAGCTAATTCATTACTTTAAAACCTCCGTTAGACAGAATCGACTGCCTCATAAACGCAGCCAATGACTGAGAACTGAGCAGAGCTAGTTTTATTATTGACCATGTAGCTCGTGGTGCAATAGCTACTATGAATATTACTATTAATAGGCAATGCTAGCTACAAAGCTAACACAATGACTAATCTGAACACTGACATGAGCTTGTCAGACACGCGAGGCCCCCGTGCCACACTAGTTAGCTTAGCATTCTAGCACCGCCGCATGAATAAAACTCTTATTCAGACTGCTACCAAGCCATGCAGCGGGTCAGAAGAAAGCTACATTTGCGCATATACAGATGGAATAATGAAATAAGCACTCACTAAGCACGAGAACCGGTCGGCCCATCATGTTTGCGGCGTGGTTGATCACCGGTACCGGACAACGCACACAACGGTAAGAGGAGAGGATGGACGAGGCGTGGCTGGGGATTCAGCAACACAGTGGACCAATAAGGAACCGGGACGCCTTTGATGTACACATATCTCCACCAATCAAAGAAAGGTCTGCGACGCTTGTGGGTGGGTGTAGTCTGGAGCAGCGCTGAAAAGTTCTCGAAAGAATCCTGTAATAGCTATCAAGACGAAGATTTCCTGGATAAAATCTTACATTTTACTTATAAATAATTAAATGCTCAATTTCAAATTAACATCCAAAAAAGCAAAATCCACATTTTGTTAAACAATTATACTATTTTATATTATATATAAATAGTTAACAAAAGAAAAAAAAAAAAATCAAAAGAATATTTACATCAAAATGTATCAAGGTCTCGCGTCTACATTATAAAACATATTAAAAATATTTCATAAAATAAATGGAAAAAATATGACAATAAAACCTGAAATTGTTAACCAGTTTAAATTACCATATATGGTAATATAAAAAATAATGCACTAAAATAAGTATAAACTAATAATAATAAAAAAAAATCTAAAAAATATATATCAAAATGTATCAACATCTCACGTCTACACTATAAATAATTTTAAGAATATTTTATAAAATATAATAGAACAACTATGACAGTAAAAATTATTAACCAGTTTAAATTATCATATAAGGTCATATTAAAAATGAATTTAACTAAAAAAAAACTTAACCAGTTCAAATACCATTTAAGATATTATAAAAAATAATGTATTAACATTTAAGTATAAACTAAAAAAAAAAAAAAAAAAAAAGCAAAAGAATGTATTAATGTCTCATGTCTACACTACAAAACATTTAAAAAATATATATTTTATAGTACATTTAAAAAAATAATGGGAAAAAAGTATGAGAGTAAAAACTGAAATTGTTAACCACTTTAAATTAC
>JAHKKF010520971.1:8432-25574 GCA_019740295.1 Labeo calbasu | reverse complement strand
TATATATATATTATGGTTATGGCAGTAAAAAGTGTGGGTCAATTTTTTATATTAAAAATATGAAAGACGTTTATTAAGTGAAAGGCCAAGCTTGGAGACCAGTTTAAACTTGCTAAGACCTTAGTTGTGTCAAGTCAGCATCTGTCAGATCTGGTGTTTCAATCTACAGTTTTTTCTTTTAGCATTTTGTAAGTCTGAGAACTTGCAACAAACAGCGTCTAATCTCCAGTGGGAGTCTGAAGTAAAGTTCACATGCAGCATCTTTGTCTGACATCTGGACCTGAGGGGATGTGAGGGAAAACATCTCCAAAAATTAATCATGCGTTTTTGGCCCACAACCACTTCAATATAACAGCCACAAACCCCTTCTAAAGCCTCGTCAGTGCAGCACGAGCAAACGCCCCCTACACTCCTCCCGAACACCCAGCGGGCTGTTTTCTGTCTTACACAAGCCCTCGATGTGACACCCTGTGCAATATGAACCATTTCCTAACAGACTTTTTTCTTTCATTGCAAATGAAGCACCAAATCTTTCATCCACCGCTTTTATTTAAATTTAATCAGAGCGGAGCCTTTACCTCGACTGAAGCAGACGGATCTGTCTTTACTTTGTCCTCCTGCTGAAAAAACAAGCATATGATGTAATTTGGGTGCTTGTGTGCTAGTGACCTGACTAAACCAACCAGACTACTTTACTTGACCAGCTTAACCATCTGTAAGAGCATGTCAGACTTCTGTTATAATCTGAGTCCAACACGTCATTAAAAAAATAAATAAAAATAATTAACATTAATATACTTTTATTAAAAAATAATTATATTCTAGAATAAAATATTTCTAAAATAATTATATAAATAAACAAACTGAGGGGAAGTATCTTACATTTTAAGTTGTATCCATTTATAAGAATTATACAAAACAGATATTACAACATAATAATAATAATAACAACAACAATAACAATTATTATTCTTTAATTATTATTATAATTTTACAAAAGATGCATTACAACTTAATATTTAAATAATAATATTTTTATGTATAATAATATTCTATATATTATTATAATCTATAATAATTATAATAAATATCTATTATTATAATCTATAATAATAATAATAATTATTATTATTATTATTATTATTATTATTATTGCATTAATAATATTAAATAATATTCATATATGAGATAATACTGTAAAAATATAATATTATAGAAAAATATTTCTATAACAAAATAAGCAAGCAAACAAACAAACAGAAGGCAAGTATCTTCAATTCTGAAGTTTTATCTATTTATAAGAATTATACAAACCAGGCATTACAACATATTATTTTAAATAATAATACTAACAATAATAATAATAATAATAATAATAATAATAATAATAATAATAATAATAATAATAATAATAATAACAACAATACTTGTTATTATTATTACTATTACATTAATAATATTAAATAATATTCAAATAATAATAATAATTANGAAGTTTTATCTATTTATAAGAATTATACAAACCAGGCATTACAACATATTATTTTAAATAATAATACTAACAATAATAATAATAATAATAATAATAACAACAATACTTGTTATTATTATTACTATTACATTAATAATATTAAATAATATTCAAATAATAATAATAATTATTGCATTAATAATATTAAATAATAATCATATAAGAGATAATACTGTAAAAATATAATATATATATAATAATATAAGCAAACAAACAAACAAAAAGAATGTAAGTATCTTAAATTTTGACGTTTTATCTATTTATAAGAATTATACAAAACAGGCATTACAACATAATATTTTAAATAATAATAATAATAATAATAATAATAACAACAACAACAATAACATGTATTATTATTATTATTATTATCATTATTATGACATCAATAATATAAAATATTCATATAGGAGAAAATATTGTAAAAATATACATAATAGAAAATAAAATAAATTAAAAAATAAATAAATAATGTACTTTTCATTATAAGCAGTACAAGTATTTTATTCACTGAATTATCCAAAAAAAAAAAAACAGGCATGGCCTTTAAAATATAGATATTTTTAATAGAATTAATTAAGTATATCTATATCAAAATTATATGCATGATTTAACATGTTGCTGACATAGAATTATTCATATGCAAAAAAAAATAATAATAATAATAATTTTGATTATACGGTCCACGCTTAGTGGTCAACCAATTTGAAAAGCTGCGTTTTGCTTGTTACTGTAACAGCATTCATAACCGGCCCAGCGGTCAGACCAGCGCTAAACCAGCACTAACCAGCAGAGCCATCTCAGTCTCAGGCCCGGTGCAGGATGGGGTCTCACTCAAAAATGTGCATTCAATCCATGACAACAAGTATAAACTAGCCCGTAAATGACAACTTCAGCTGCTCTTTCCAGGAAGGCTCCACTGTCCTCTATTACAATAAGTATTTTCCAGCATGCAGCTGAACTACCCAGGTAACTACTAATGGTTGTCTCTGAAAACACCTGCGGCTCAGTGACAACATCTCTCTGTGAAAAAGCCACTCAGCATGTTCACATCCCGCTGGTGTACTGCGTTTGATTAAATATGAAAAACACGGCCGCGGGCGACACGCTGATGACTCTCCACATGAACAAAGAGAAAAATAGAAGAAAGCTCAAACAGACGCTGTGTAGAAAACACGGGCCGCCGTCCAGATTGAGAGTGACACAAAGATGCAGGAGAGAAAAACACGATTTGTGCCTCCAGCGCTCAACGAGAGCATGAAAATCCCAGCGCTACAAGACAAACTGTCCTTACATTGAAAACAAATGTACGACAGAAGAAAACACAGGCCAAAAAATCGGAATTCAAGTTAATCCGAGACAGATGATGAGGAATACCCAACGACGGGCCCGCCTCCGTCTTTACCGGGAGAAAACAGGAAATTGTCCGTCGGGTCCGTGAGTGCAGGCTGATGTCCGGCTTATGCTGAATAATGAAATAATCCACTGATACAGATGAATGTAATTAGTGGTGCTGCTCACATCGTGTTGGGTAAAGGAGGAGAATCTGTAGTGAAAACACACTGGGATTTACTGAAATACCCCCCAAGAGCCTCCTGCTTCTTTGAACGAGTTCATGCGAGTTTGTGGCTACAGATGTTACAAGCCAAGAGACCTTGGTAAAGACAAACACGTTATATGTAGCCAAGCTTCAAAAATAAAACTTTCAAAAGAAAGCGAGAGAGAGAGAGTTTAGAAGAAGAAATTACTGAACTGCCATAAATAAACAAACACAGGTAATGCAGTCTGGCAAATGAAGTGTTTGTCCATCCTGGTCTGCAAAAGCTAATTTATTAAATATGGAGAAACACAAACTAAACCTAAATTTATATAGGTGAAATTTCAAGTATCTCTCCATCCATCTATTATGAATCAGTTCTTATTAATGAAACAAAACCATACAGCACAATCAGCAATGTCTGATTCAATAACAAAAGACTCTTATGAGTTGATTCTTTTTACTGAATAAAAAATACAGACCAATCAGCACTGGTTGATTCAAAAACAAATGACTCAAATGAACTGATTCTTTTTACTAAATCAAAAAAAAAACAGGGCAATCAGCACTGGCTGATTATAAAACAAATGACTCTTATGAACTGATTCTTTTCACTGAATCAAAAAATACAGACCAATCAGCACTGGTTGATTCAAAAACAAATGACAGTAATGAACTGATTCTTTTTACAGAATCAAAAAAATACAGACCAATCAGCACTGGCTGATTCAAAAACAAATGACAGTAATGAACTGATTCTTTTTACAGAATCAAAAAAATACAGACCAATCAGCACTGGCTGATTCAAAAACAATCAACTCTTATAAACCAATTCTTTTTACTAAATAAAATAAAAATACAGAGCGATCAGCTCTGACTGATTCTAAAACAAATGACTCTTATAAACTGACTCATTTTACCAAATCAAATCAAAAAAAAAAAAAAAACGGAACAATCAGCACAGGCTGATTCAAAAAACAACTCTTATGAGCTGATTCTTTTCACTGAATCAAAAAATACAGAGCAATCATCACTGGCTGATTCAAAAACAAACAAATCCTATAAACTGATTCTTTTTACTGAATCAAAAAAAAAAATACAGAGCAGTCAGCACTGGCTGATTCAAAAACAAACAACTTTTGTGAACTGATTCTTTTTACCAAATCAAAAAAAAAAAATCCCCCCAAAAAAAACAGAGCAATCATCACTGGCAGATTCAAAAACAAACAAAGCTTATAAACTGATTCTTTTTACTGAATCAAAAAAATACAGAACAATCAGCACTGGCTGATTCAAAAACAAACAACTCTTATGAACTAATTCTTTTTACTGAATCAATCAATCAATCAATCAATCAATCAATAATATAGAGCAATGAGCACTGGCTGATTTTAAAACAAACAACTCTTATGAACTGATTCCTTTTACCGAATCAAAATCTACAGAGCAGTCAGCTCTGGCTGATTTAAAACAAATGACTCTTATCAACTGATTCTTTTTACAGAATTAAAAAAAAACCCTAACAGCAATCAACACTGGCTGATTCAAAGACAAACATCTCTTATGAATTAATTCTTTTTACCAAATCAAAATAAATAAAGAGCAATCAGCATTGTCCAATTCTAAAACAACCAACTCTTATGAACTAATTCTTTAAAGGACTATTTCAGAAAGACTACCAGATCGAATCAGTCAAATGAATATCTATCCATCAGGCTTATAAACGTCCAAACGTGAAAACCTTTTAACTTTGCTCCAAATTGCCAAATGCTTTGTGAAGCCAATATTCAGAGTTTGTCTTGATAAGTTTTGCTTTTCTAGTTAAAAATGACAGTTATATGAATTGCTATGCATTTCTGCTTCTTCACATTTTAATTCAAAATGCAATTCTGCATTCTGTTTGACACCTCAAAACAAATTCAGAAACTGAATTGGAGTTTAAACTCTTTCTCAAAACAATTCAAATTGGATTGGTCACATCTCAGCCCTCAGTATGAAGGACAGTAAGAGTGATGCCGACTTCGCAGCAGTTCTCTAAACACCATCTCTGAACGTCATTCTCATCTCATTAACGTTCAACTCCTCACTGTGATTGTGGAGTGACTGTTTATTTTGGCCAAACTCCAGTTCAAACAGCTCAGCCTACAAGACGACACTAAACAAACACACAATTGATGTCCCGCTGGTGACATCAGGGTCCTGCGCAGAAACACTCAGAGAAGATCAGCCTACGTGACCTGTGATTTCTGTTTGCAGGATTTCTGTTAACATCTTTCCAAAAAACATTTTTTTTTTTTTTTTTTTATCATTTTTTTTTTTTAATCAAATATGTTCATACGTTTTGTAGACAGCAAAGTCTTTCTTCAAATTTGACATATAAGAATGAATTTTATTGCATATATATATATATAGTGCAAAATATATTTTTAATTTAGTTTATTTTTTAAATATATTTATATTTTTTAAATATATTTTCAAGAACTTACAAAATATGGCCAAAAATATATTAGTAGAAAATATATTTTTGCAATTTTTTGTGCATATTTTGAAATTTTTATTCAATTTTTTATTCAAATGTGTTCATACGTTTTATATACAACAAAGTCTATCTTCAAATTTGACATAAGAATGTATTTTATTGCACTGATATATATATATATAGTGCAAAATATATTTTTAAATGTTTCTTTTTTAAATATATTTAAATTTGTTAAATATATTTTCACAAACATACAAAATATGGCCAAAAATATATTGGTAGAAAATATATTTATGCAAATATATTTTGAAACGTTTTTAACAAATATATTTTAGCCTTTTTTTTTAGATTTTGAAACATTTTTAAAATATATCTAAATATATTTAATAATATACCAATCTGAGTTTATGCACCTCAGTTTTCAAGTGAACAATGCGAAAATGATCCACAAATAAATCTTATTTAACGCTCAAAAATGGAGGTGCATGAGATCAGAGAGGGCTACAACCAATCAATTCCAAAGAAAAAACCTGTTCTAACTTGAACAAGTTAACAAACAGATTGCATCCAAGATTTAGCTACACATGTGCACATCATTTCAAAAAGAAAAATGTTGCCTTCATCATCTTTCATCAACATAAGTTTTCAAGCTCCCTCAAGGCTCAATTCTAGTTCGTAACATCCACTTTTCACAATCCCAGCATTCCTGATGAATCAAATCAAGTCCTGTCCTATTTTTTTCTTATTGAATATCTTGTTTCGCTCAGAAATGCATTAGAAGTGAAGAAGGTTGCAAATGTTTCATGTTGATCTTAAAACGCTCTTGATGTAACATTAGAGGTTCTTCAAATCCATGCAATTTGCTACTGGCATCATCCGTTAATGCAAAAACAGCTTTTATATCTTTGAAGAACGGAATATAGAAGTTTTCTAAAGAAAAAGTATCTCCTATGGCATCAAAACATAAAATACTTTTTCTGTTCCAACTGAAGCCTTTATCACATCAAAACTTTAAAACGTAACTTCCCACTTGCTCTTCTGAGCTTCTGTTAATGTGCTGCACCATGCAAAGTGCCAATATATCAGAAGCAACAGAACAGAGAGAAATGATTTCTTCAGACACTGTCCCTTTGAGCAGGACAATGCCTATGTCCCCGGGCAGGACGCAGTGAATGAAACGCCCCCTGCTGGGCGCTCAGTGTGACCTCTGCGCCCGCTGACTTCTTAACAAAAACCTGCCTTGTGTGCGTAAGTGACGTGTGCTAGCAATCATATGTTTGTGTGTAAAATATGCCAGCTGTTTCACATGTGTGCCACATGCTCAGACAAAAGGCAACGGAGGAGCAGGCCTCCACAATCCCGTTAAAAGTTCACAGCTGTGCGTTCATGTCACCATGACAGATCCACAGCTTTCCATACGCAAATCCTAAATGGACTTCCTGGCCACTTAAAGGGATTGTTCAGCCAAAAGTGAAAATTTTGTCTTCGTTTACTCACCCTCAAGTTGTTCCAAACCTATATGAGTTTCTTTCTTCTGCTAAACATAAAATATGATGTTTTCAAGAATGTTGGTAACCAACCAGTTGACGGTAGCCATTGACTTCCATTGCACTATGGATGTTTGTTCACAAACATTATTCAAAATATCTTCTATATATGTGACATATTAAGTAGCACAGGTGTTTTTGTAGCAATAGCCAAAAATACATTGTATGGGTCAAAATGATTGATTGTATGCCAATCTAACATGTTCCATGAAGATATTTGGTAAATTTCCTACCGTAAATATATCAAAACTTAATTTTTGATTAGTAATATGCATTGCTAAGAACTTCATTTGGACAACTTTAAAGGCCATTTTCTCAATATTGTGCTTTTTTTCTATCCTAAGAAACCATACATCACTGGACCACAAAACCTTGTGACCGGTTTTGTGTATTTTGAATAAAGACAGAAATTTCATTTTTAGGTGAACCAAGCCTTTAAAGTCAACATGAAATTTCATTCAACACATTTTTACTTATAAAATATGGTGTAAAACAGTATATTCACCATCAAATTGAACATAAGAATGTTAATATTAAAATTAAGCACAAAATCTGAATGCAGCATGTCATCTGATATTGATTTATTTTTTTTTATGCCCAATGCCGATATCTTATAGAGTACGGTGGCCAATGTGCAATATAAAGCCAATGATATCACACTAGTTAAAGAAAGTACAACAAAATGCTAAAATTAAATGCATTTTTATTTTACATAATATTTACTAAATTAGAAATATTTTGAAAATTAAGAAATATTAAAAAAAAAAAAAACTGATAAAAATAAATCAACTTTATTAAATTTAGCAACTAAATTTTCTAATCTTAGTGTCTTTCACAAAAAATTAATTGTTGAAATGAATAAATTCAAAATTAATAAAAAAGTGCAATCTAAATTATATTTGAGCAAATAAAAAGAAAGTAGAGCATATTTTACATCAAGGAAATTTGTCAATTGTGCATTTGCCTTTACTAATAATAGAAAAGCAATATTCAGCAATAAAGCTGTAATACTTTTTTGAATAATATTTACTTTCATTGTTTGAAAGTTCTGTCTAATAATTTATTAATTACACAGAGTGTCGTTCTCTGTGCGTTCAAAATAAAAGCACTGCACGCTGTCAAAAAACAAGTCCCCCTACTGACACATCAGCCAAACAAACAAACAAACTAAAAAACCTTATCGGCCTACACCAATAATGAAAAAAGGCAGATAATATAAAATGTTAGCCTTGAGAATACAGTTAAGGTCAAAAGTTTACATACACCTTGCAGAATCTGCAAAATCTTAATAATTTTACCAAAATAAGAGGGGTTGTACAAAATGCATGCTAGTTTTTATTTAGTACTGACCTTAATATAATATTTTACATAAAAGATGCTTACATATAGTCCACAAGAGAAAATAATTATTTTTCTGACTTCAGAAAAGTCCTTCAGGTCCCACAAATTCTTTGGTTTTTCAGCATTTTTGTGTATTTTAACCCTTTCCAACAATGACTGTATGATTTTAAGATCCATCTTTTCACACTGAGGACAACTAAGGGACTCATATGCAACTATTACAGAAGGTTCAAACACTCACTGATGCTTCAGAAGGAAACACGATGCATTAAGAGCCGGGGGGTGAAAACTTCTGAACAGAATGCAGATGTGTACATTTTTCTCATTTTGTCTTCTGGGCAACATGTAAGTATCTTCTGTAGCTTCTGAAGGGCAGTACTAAATGAAAAAATATGATATTAAATCTACACATCTTCATTCTGTTCAAAAGTTTTCACCCCCCGGCTCTTAATGCATCAGTGAGTGTTTGGACCTTCTGTAATAGTTGCATATGAGTCCCTTAGTTGTCCTCAGTGTGAAAAGATGGATCTCAAAATCATACAGTCATTGTTGGAAGGGGTTCAAATACACAAAAATGTTGTAAAACCCAAAGAATTTGTGGGACCTGAAGGATTGTTCTGAAGAACAGCAAGCAGTATAACTGTTCAGGACAAACAAGGGACTCATGAACAACTATCACTAAACAAAAAAGGTCAGTACTAAATAAAAAACAGCATGCATTTTGTATGACCCCTCTTATTTTGCTAAAGTAATTAACATTTTGCAGATTCTGCGAGGTGTGTGTAAACTTTTGACCTCAAATATATATATATATATATATATATATATATATCGGTATTTTATGCCTTTGAGAACTGTCTATACAAAGAAGAATTTATCAGGGGGTTTTGGCAGGAGATCTGGTGGGCTCGCTGGACATCTGAGAGCTCCAGAGCCACCTGCGTTTGGCACACGGATCCAGCAGCATATGCCCATTGAGAGAAGCCAGAACCATGCAGAGAACCTCACGTGACCTTTAGACCAGGCCAGGTCACATGGTCATCTCTGCTGCTCAAACTCATGACATCATCTCAACAGAATTAACATGATCCACTTTCATTTAAAAAATGCATACAGAACCCACATGTCAAACTCTGTTTGTTGCTGTTCTCTGTTTTTCAACAGCAAGATTAAGAAAAAATCTATTCAGTATTTCATACTGCAGTTCAAGCGATGTTTACATG
This sequence comes from Labeo calbasu, assembly GCA_019740295.1. Lineage (NCBI taxonomy): Eukaryota > Metazoa > Chordata > Actinopteri > Cypriniformes > Cyprinidae > Labeo > Labeo calbasu. The sequence goes on along the minus strand of JAHKKF010520971.1, from coordinate 15,916 downwards.
CATCACTCCATTAAAAAGCCATCACAGATTTTGTTCCATGTTTCCTCTGAGAGGAAGCTGGAAGGTGGTTCATATCAGATTCATTTTTTAATATAAAGGAGAGTATATTATAACAAATAATTCTAGAATGAGTAATAATTTCCAAATATGTGACCCTGGACCACAAAACCAGTCATAAGGGTCCATTTTTTTAAATTGAGATTTATACATCATCTGAAAGCTGAATAAATAGAACAATGTTTGGCAGAGATACAACTAATTTGAAAATCTGGAAACTGAGGGTTCAAAAAAAAAATAAATATTGAGAAAATCACCTTTAAAGTTGTTTAAATGAAGTTCTTAGCAAAGCATATTACTAATCAAAAATGAAGTTTTGATATATTTACGGTAGGAAATTTACAGAATATCTTCATAACCTTCTTTACCTAATAATTTTTGCATTAAAGAAAAATCAATTATTTTGACCCATAAAATGTATTTTTTTGCTATTGCTACAAATATACATGTGCTACTTAAGACTGGTTTTGTGGTTCAGGGTCACACATAGCACTTTATAATCTAGTGAATGATATTTTCTTTTTGCATTACCTACAAATTATTAGTTGCTACTTGCTATTAGATGGACACAGGCTGCATTCATAATTTTCTTCTAAAGAGCATTTTACTGGACAAAGAGTGGAAAACAAGACAAAATATCAAAATTAAGAAGTAATTAAGACATAAATAGTACTTTTATAATTTTATAGTTGTGCTATAAAAGTTGTGTTATTAAACACTTGATTTTTTATTATTTTTTTATATTTTGTTGTTATTAAACACTTGATTTTTTTTATCATTTATTTATTTTTATTGTACTTTTTGCATTACCTACAAATTATTATTTGCTACTTGCTATTAGATGGACGCAGGTTACATTCATAATTCTCTTCTAAAGAGCATTTTACTGACAATAAGTAGAGATGGCCCTTAAAACAAGACAAAATATCAAAATTAAGAAGCAATTAAGACATAAATAGTACTTATATAATGTTATAGTTGTGCTATAACATTTTTATTAAACACTTGATTTTTGTTTTAATTTTACACTACAATTGTATTGTTACAATATATTTCTAAATATTAAATTTTGGTTAAAATTAGATTTAACAATAAATCACATAATAAGCTCATATTATTTTATAGTCATATTCTTTTTAATTTTGGTCACTGAATAAATAAAATAAAATAAAATAAAATAAAATAGTCCCAATTTTTTCAAACCTAAAATGATGGTTCACTTTTTTAACAATTATTTTTATGTTCTATGCAGATTCACAAAATCACCTTAATCATTCTAGAAGGATTAATATTTTCCAAATTTAAGTAATTTAAGTTAAAAAAAAAATTCCTGAATTTTTTCATATCGCAGAAAACCAAAATTCCACAAAGTCTTTCTTTCCCCCAATATCATGAGACCCTAAAAGACAGTAGATTTTACATATATCTGCTGCTTTTAGGAGTGCACTAGCAAATTAGTCTAAAATGCATGGACTAAAAGGCAGAAAATGTGATTTCAGTGGTCTGTCGATGTCCCTGCTGTGCAGCTACTAAAGATGTTGAAGGCCACACATGACGGATTGGTCACGCACTGAATAAAACTCACTCTCACAGCCCGTGATGGATCACCTGAACCGGCTCCACGGTCACACCTGTGTACGCCGTGAGCTCCGCTCGTGCATGAAGACCCCCCGAGACCACCTAAACCGAGAGCAACAGACCTCGGCATCACAGGACCCAATGATCCGTGATTCCAGACACATCCTCACGGACGGTTCCAGGAAGCCAAGGGAAATTAGCCGTGCCGAAGGCCGAAGGCTCAGCTCAGGTATGTGATGTGGCAGATGAGACCGATCCTCCTTCAAAATGCGGCAGACGTCGTATGAGGGCGTTTAATCCCAGAGAGGGTCTCTAATGAAGGGTGAACATGCACAAACTACATGATTCATCACATCACAGGCCATGGTTCCCCACATCAAGGGCACCACAGCTACATCTTGAAACTCAAACTAGAAAAATCTGGAATGAAATGCAACAAAATGTTTATTGCAGCATTAACAGTTGCTGAGTTTAAATGGCAGTGGAGCACATAATGGAGCCAAATGGACACGTAGAGGCTACTACGGGTCAGTGTGATCTGAAGAGTCTTCACACCTTTAAGGAAGTCTTTTAATGACGTGTTAATAGTGCTGTAAAACAGGGGGTTCAAAGTAGGGTTCAGGGACTCATGGAAAATATCAGTGAAAAAAGAAGTAAAGCTTGAATAAATTGAATGAATTTGGCACTGTTTAAAATTTGCAATAATAATAATAATAATTTTAAAAACAATTGAAAAAAAAAACAATACATAAATAAATTTACAATAAAAATATTGAAAAAAGCAATAGAAAAAGTTCTATGTATAAATAATAATAATAATAATAATAATAATAATAATAATCTGTAAATAATATCTATATAAACACACAATACATAAATAAAAATGAAAATAAATAAATAAAACTGAGTCAAAAATTGAGTTTACTTATTTATAATACTAACATGTTATTTTGTTAAATATTTGGGCTTTATTTTACACTACAATAATATAGTTTAATATTGTGATTTAATAATCTCAGTGAAAAAAAATACTGATAAATTATATTTACAGAATTTGGCACTGACTGTTCTATTCTACTTTCTAAAATTTCCATAAATCTACCATAGTAATAATACTAATAATAATTTAAAAATAAGAAAATATATACAAATAAATAAATAACCAATACATAAATAAATTACAATAAAATATTGAAAAAAAAAATATTGAAAAATGCACTTTAAATGCATTAGAAAATTATATTACAATACTAACATGTTATTTTTGTTAAATATTTGGGTTTTAATTTACACTGCAATAATATTGTTTAATATTGTGATTTAATAATCAAAAATACTTCAAATGCATTAGAAAAAGTAATAATAATATGAAAATAATATGTATATAAATATACAATCCATAAAAAACATAAATAAAATTACAATAATAAAAAATATATATATATATGAATTTATTTTTATATTTATTTGTAATACTCAGGTTATTTTTGTTAAATATTTGGAGTTTTTTTATTTACACTACAATAATATAGTTTAATATTGTGATTTAATAATCTCAATAAAAATGGAAATGTATAAAATGCAAAAAAAATAGAAAATAAATACAAATAAATAAGTAACCAATGCATAAATAAAATTACAATAAAAATATTTTTTTAAAAAAATCCAAAATACTTCAAATGCAAAAGAAAAAGTTCTCTGTATAAAACTAAATGTTAATAATAATAATAATAATTAACAATAATAATAACATGTAAATAATATGTATATAAATATACAACCCAAATAAAAACTAAAATAATAAATAAATAAATGAACACTTAATATTGTGATTTAATAATTACATTTAATTTAATTTTAAATTTAATTTAAAAAATACTGATAAATTATATTTACAGAATTTGGCACTGACCGTTCTATTAATAATACTAATAATAGATAAATATTATATTAAGATCAAATATGCTTGAAATAAAAGTTGAATTCTATTTTTATATTCAAAATAATCTATGCTGATGATCCATTGAATAAATATTTTAAAATTCATCAAAAAGGAGGTCAATAAGATCCATTATGATTTCATGCTGACTCTCCAGACTTCCCAGAAATCTGAAATTATAATGCTTCTTTGAAACACGCCACCTCGAACATTTATAATTAAAGCCAAGAGTCAGTTCAAAAATATTCATAATTACTTCATGAAAGAAGTAACGTCACTGAGGCTCAAACGGACTTGGAGGGAAAAAAAACAAAAGCAAAAAAGTCAAATTCTCATCCATTTTTGCCACAAAAAAAGTGATTTATTCATTAACGTATAAACCTATCATGAAATCAGTGCTTGTTCAGTGACAACATGCTTCTGTAGAAGCCACAAAACAACTTATTTCTACAAAAAAATGCTTAATTACATTATTATGCTATTCAGTCTCATTATCAATGACCTAAAGTCTATTGTTTTCTACAGTAATGTTATTTTTTGTACCTTAAATTAATTTATGTAATCAAATGGCATTTCTAGCTCAGTCATGCCGTCTGCAGCACCAAGGTCATGGGTTCGATTCCCAGGTAATGCATGAACTGTTTACATGCAAACCTTGTATGCAATAAAAGTCACTTTGGATAAATGTATAACTGAAAAAAGTTTTTCCAAAATTCCAAATACGTTTAACTTCAAATTCAAGTATAAGCATTTACATGTATTCATTTAGCAGATGAAATATGGTGATTCATCTAAGAGCTGGTTTGCTTCAAGTTTTTGAATTCCCCATGGAGAAGATGAATGAGAAAAACAGAGCCGTTGAAGAGGTGGGCGGCCGCTGTTGAGCTTTATTGAGAACATAATCGCCTCTGCCCTTCATATTGAGAGGGTGAAAGGTTCTGGATGGGGTCAGATGAGTTTAAACGTTCGTCCGCTCTCTTTCTCTCCCATGTGTGCAGACGCCCTCTGCACTGTTTAATCTACATGCGTGCGACTGTCCGTCACTGCGCGGGATCCGTCTCTCTCTACTCCTCTCCGTCTGTCTTTCATTAACCCCCCACACCCTCAACGCTCTGTTTTTCCAGGGTGTCTCTTGCTTTCTCTCTCTCAACGGTCCAGTGGCGTATGAACAGCTGCCGGTTCGCCTGAAACTCCTTCTGGCCGTCATGCATTCACCAGCAGATACTCAATCCCATTCAGCTGTTTTCAGCTCTGCCGCGATCCATTTCTGGCAGCGCGGACGAGTGCTTGCTCGCTCGGTTCGTTAACGTACTGTACGGTTGAAAATGTCATTTGATAAAAAGACACGAGGAGATAGAACGAGTGTTAAACTCTACATGAAATGATTCAAAATGCACTGTGAAAGAAATTGGATGTTCCATCAAATCAGAACTTTTGTTGAATGGAAAGTCCACAGAAGCTTAGATGCACAAAAACTTCTGTTCTAAAGGTCTGACATGCCATACACTCTTAAAGGGACAGTTCACCCAAAAAAATAAAGATCCACATGACACTTATAGCCAAAAAACAATCTGAAGGACCTATAACATATCAAAAACTTTTTAAAATCAACATTAAATACTAGTTTTACGCATTTTAAAGTCTATTGTTTTGTACATTAAATTCAAAATGTAATCAAATGGCATTCCTGTAGCTCAGTCGTGCCGCTTGCAACAGCAAGGTCATGGGTTCGATTCCCAGGTAATGCATGAACTGGTTTAATGCAAACCTTGAATGCAATAAAAGTCACTTTGGATAGTTTGGATAGTTTATTTTTCCAAATTCAAAGTACTTTTTGACATCAAAAACTTCTGTTTTAAAGGTTTGACATGCCATACACTCTTAAAGGGACAGTTCACCCAAAAAATGACGATCCAAATGAAACTTATAGCCAAAAAACAACCTAAAGGACCTATAACACATCAAAAACCTTTTAAAATCAACATTAAAATACCAGTTTTACCCATTTTAAAGTCTATTGTTCTGTACGTTACATTCATGTAATCAAATGGCATTCCACATAGCTCAGTCGTGCTGCTTGCAACAGCAAGGTCAGGGGTTCGATTCCCAGGTAATGCATGAACTGATTAAATACAAACCTTGAATGCAATAAAAGAAATTTTGGATAGTTTGCATAGTTTTTTTTTCCAAATTCAAAATACTTTTTGACTTCAAAAACTTTAAAGGTTTGACATGCCAGACACTCTTAAAGGGACAGTTCACCCAAAAAATAAAGATGCAGATGATAATTAAAGCCAAAAACCGATCTGAAGGACATTAAAAACCTTTTAAAATCAATATAAAATAGCATCCATAATGTACACTACCATTTAATATTTTGGTCAGTAAGATTTTTTAATGCAATTTCTGAAAGAAGTCACTTCTGCTCACCAAAGCTGCATTTATTTGACAAAAAAATACATAAAATCAATAAAATTTTAAAATATTATATCAATTTAAAATACCTGTTTTCCATTTGAATATCTGTGAAAATGTCATTTATTTCTGTGTATTTTCAGCATCATTACTCCAGTCTTCAATGTCACATGATGCTTCAGAAATTATTCTAAAATGCTGATTTGCTGCTCAATCAGCCACTGACCACAAACTCAAAACGACCAAATATACGGCAAATTTCAATGCAAGGATTAAATCTGCACAGGCCTCTCTTCTCTCGAGATATCAACATTTACATTGGCTACTGGAATCAACAATAAATTGGTTTAGAATAATATGCACTGATGAATCATACACAACAAGACTAGAAATGTGCATTACTGAAGCAAAATGGGTCAATTTACGTTTCCTGTTAACTTTAATAACGCAAAATAACAGATGCTTCTGAACGGCAACTCCGCGACCCTCATGCATTTAACAGCCGATCGTACCCATAAACCCAACAATCTCTGCAGACGCCTGCTCATAAAACCATGCCATTAAAGATTTCCAGTCATTTTCCGCCTCCAGCATCCTTTATGCAGGACCACATGCTGGACTCGGAAAACAGCCGCGCGGATGCGTTCGGTCCTCGTGAGACCGCGGGGAGGCACCTGTTCTGATAAACGCACTCATTAGCCTTTAACGACGGCAGCCAGGTAACCACTTCCTGTCACAGACGCGGCGAGTTTCACACCAGGGGGGAATTGTGGGAAGATGAGTTGATGTTTCTTCTCCAGTTAAAATGTTAAAGGTACAGTTCAGCCAAAAATAGATTTTTTTTTCTTCTGTGAAACTTTTGCTGTCCATGCAATGAACAGAGTGCATACAAGGTGCTTGAAGTGCTTGAATTTGACTTTGACTGAAATTTAAGGCCTGGAAAACCCCTGAACTTTTGAGCGTGGACTGCAAATCATTTGATTTAGAGGGGAACTTTGGAGTGGGTTGATGAATTTTTTGCTTTAGGTTGGAACTTTTGAGCGTAGATTGCGAATCATTTGATTTAGATTGGAATACTGGAGTGGGTTTGTGAAGCTTTTGCTTTAGATCGGAACTTCGGAGCCTGGAGTGGGAATCATTTGATTTAGATCGGAACTTTGGAGTGAGTTTGTGAATCTTTTGCTTTAGGTCGGAACTTTGGAGCCTGGAGTGAGAATCATTTGATTTAGATTGGAACTTTGGAGTGGGTTTGTGAATCTTTTCCTTCAGATCGGAATTTCAGACTGCGGATTGTGAATCACTTGATTTAGTTTAGAACTTGGGAGTGGGTTCGTGAATCTTTTGTTTTAGATCAGAACTTCGGAGTGCGGATCATTTGATTTAGATCGGAACTTTGCAGTGGGTTTGTGAATCTTTTGCTTTAGATCGGAACTTCGGAGCTTGGAGTGCGAATCATTTGATTTAGATCGGAACTTCGGAATGGGTTTATGAATCT
>JAHKKF010520970.1:9425-38863 GCA_019740295.1 Labeo calbasu | reverse complement strand
AAATACCAATTTTATATACATGTATATATAAAGCCTTTAAAAGTACTTTAGTAAAGTACTTGTTCCTTCCTTAAATTTCTTCCTATTTTTACACATTTATTCCTCATAACAATAATATGGCCTATTTTTGTCTTTCCTGGAAATATTTCAGAACCTTCATACCACACTGAATACAGTTTTCCAACAATATAACGGGCATCTTTAGGTCATCTAAGAGCACATGAGGTCATGAGGTGAAGAGCTAGTAGTAATATCTCTACTGTCTGTGCATGATGGGTTTATGCATATGTATGCAGCCTTTTCTTTACCCTTTTCTTCTGTTTTTGTTGTTTGGCTCCTCAGGACGATCACGGCTACATCGCCCGTGAGTTCCGCCGCCGCTACCGTCTGCCTTCTAACGTGGACCAATCTGCTATCACCTGCACACTGTCTGCTGATGGCCTGCTTACTCTTTGTGGACCCAAGACTGGTGGCATAGAGGCTGGCCGTGGAGATCGCACCATCCCTGTTACCCGGGAGGACAAGACCAACTCAGGCTCCTCCTCCTAGATGGGTCACTCCCCACAGTGAGGTGGTGGTATGGAAGTGTGAGTGGGGCTCACAGGGGGCTTTAATTTCAGAGAGCATCTAAAGGTGGATTTAAGCAAATCCTCTATTTGTTAATTATTGAACAAGCCCATCCTCCCACTTCCACTTCAAAGGGTGTCAGTGTATATCTGACCTAATACCTTCTTTCATTAGACTACACTAGCTAATAATCTCCATAATCCACTATGATTGTTTTCATTTTTCATGACACACAAGAAATGGATCAGGATGATTGGCTGGGGGTCTTCTTTCTTAATCAAGCCTCTGCGCTCCTCTCTAGTTCTCTGGTAAATCGCAAACAGTCATTGTTCTGATTCTGGTGATACAGGCTACGATAAGAGTAGTCATTATTTAAAAGTATAATCCTTTACTGTATAGCATCAGTTGGAGAACTAAATGCTTCAAGAAAGGTTGGAGAGCTTGATTAAAGAGTTCTGTTTGAAGATTTCAGATTTGAGAAAGATTCCATCACCAGTCAGACCTCGGCCTCCTCCCTTGCCTGTGTCATGACCTCTTTTCTAGACCTTTCTTGTCATTGACTCTTTCCTGTCTTGTAGGTTTTAGCCCTGTTCTACTGATTACTGACTCCTCAGGGGTCTACTAAAAAGTGATTAAAACATAAATAAAGTTGTACCATTAACCATTAAAAAATCTTGTTTTTGTATTTTTTTCTGTGTAACAGAAGTCACATTATACATCATAGTACACTGCTAAAAATGGTAACGTCTACATGGTAACAACTTACTGGTTTAATATCAAAACTATTAATATTGCTGCATCAGCCAAAATACATTAATGTAGACCAGCAAAAGTCTCTTTAAAGTAACAATTGCAGGTCAGCACTTTGTGCAGTGTATAATTAAGCCACATATCACCAGCAAGCTGATTTAAGGTTATATTATTGTGAAAATGTTGAATGATGCATATATGTATTTAACTACAAATAAGACACATCCAGATTTTTACTGAACTGAAAAAAAACTGGTATCTGAAACAACCCAAAATGTCCAGTCTCTTTTTCAAACATCTGCTCTTTGTGATAAGGGCTTGTTTATTGACTATTGGTGTTTTCATTCAATGAGGCCACTATTAATATGTTTTAAGCATAAAACTGTTGTCAGTAGCCTAATGATTTAAAAATCTAAAAATATGAAGTAAATATGAAGACATTAAAGAAAGATGGGTAGCACTTTATTTTACAGTCCTGTTCCCAATGTACAAACTGTGTACTTATTATACAATAACTGGGTAATAACTAGGTATTAACTCGGTACTTTCTTAGACAGACCCACATACTGTAAAATAAAGTGCAACCAAAAAATGCCTAAATAAACTCAATAGTTCTGAGCATGAATTGGTTTTAAACTACTAAAAAAAAAAAGCAATACTCTCTAGTATAATCAAAGATATGTTTTAACTAAACCAATCACAAAATAATGGCATTTTCTTCTTTATTTTTTTTTAGAACTGAAAGCTTAGTAGGAATCCCAACTGAAGATATCTTAAATGAGTAATGATTTAATTATTAATTACTTCAATTATTAATGACTTCAGTAAGTTACAAATTATGATACAAAAAGACTAACAAAAGACATCAGTCATGGTAAAATGTTTAACTGATGTATAATAATAATATGTGACCCTGGACCACAAAACCAGGGTCAATTTTTCGAAATTGAGATTTATAGGACAATATTTGGTCGAGATACAACTGGAATCTGAGGGCGCAAAAAATAAATATTGAGAAAATCACCTGTAAAGTTGTCCAAATTAAGTTCTTAGCAATGCATATTACTAATAAAAAATCAAGTTTATATATGTACAGTAGGAAAATTACAAAACATCTTCATGGAACATGATCTTTTATTTAATATCCTAATGATTTTTGGCATTAAGGAAAACTCTATCATTCTGACCCACACAATGTTTTGTGGTGACTGCTACAAATATACCCGTGTTACTTATGACTGGTTTTGTGGTCCAGGGTCACATATATACACCACTTAATGGACAATATCTAAACACCTACAATCATGCCAAAAAAGACCAAGCAATATGATGTCTCTATAAAACTATTCACTTCTATACAAACACATCTAGCTAAACCAGATCTAGAGACTTTATTTATCAGTCAGTTTCAGTCACTCACTCTTAAAATCTCAGGCAGTCCATTGTGGCAAATACTAAACTATGTATTATGTACAACAGATAAATCATTGTCACTTAACTGAGGGTAATACAGTGCCAATGTGAAGCCCAGTCTGAGGCAGAGACTGAGTTTGTGGACTGATCTGTAGTCGAGTTTCAAGAAGCTCTGCAGCTGATTCCACAATGGATGAAGAACAGGAGAGAGAACATAGAGAGTCCTGAAGAGCTGATGGTGGTGGGAGCTGAGAGTTCAGAGAGCAGGATGAGTGACTGATGGGATTCCTCTGATGCTGAAGTGGATTGGAGAGGCTCTGTGATTCTAGACTTGCATCATTCTTCACATGATCAGGGGAATGAGCAGATAGCACTGAGAGAAACTGCTGCCGTGTTTGATGGCATGAGGAGGAAACCAACCTACAAAAAAAAAAAAAAACACATGGAATACCTATCATGGAAACAACATACTTTAAAATAATATACTTTAATGCAAACTAAATTTAAATCTATAAGAACACTTCTTTCAGTGATTTTTTTTTTCGGACACAGTTTCATGATATTCACAATTACATGAAAATGTGTTACAGTTTAAATTAAAAATACATTACAAACAATTATCTGAACTTTTCAAAACTTATTTTAAAACCAGTTAGCTGAACTTTAGAATGCTTATTTGATCACTTAAATTAAGAATTAAGGAACTGGTGTTTCCTTCAGGCTATAGATCTGCCAAATATAAAATACTGCTACAATTTAATACTTTTATTCTTTACTCTGCTTATGCTTTAACCCCCTTCGTATACCATAACGAATGTGTGTGTGTGTGTTAGGAAAGTTTAAGTGTTTAATGTAATTAATAAAGACTCGTTTGTATCACACTTGAGGTTGTTTGTAGTTCTGCTTAGAACTGGAGTCCCTAATCATTTATCAAAAGTGTGTGGGATGAGTGTTAGGATATGTGACTCTGGACCACAAAACCAGTCTTAAGTAGCACAGGTATATTTGTAGCAATAGCCAACAATACATTGTATGGGTCAAAATTATCGATTTTTCTTTTATGCCAAAAATCATTAGGATATTAACCCTTTAACTGTCATCGTCCCCTCTGTGGGACGCCTAAGTTTACTTCACCATATTACAAAAAAAATCCTAATCTAATCATGACAAACTATATATCGTTGGGAAGGTCTAAGACTCCTAAATAGATATTTTACCACTCTTTTGTGTTACAAATTATGTAGGAAAAGTAATAGATTAATTTATGACAAGAGTGCACCTAAAAAATCTACATCATAACACGAATTTTGACCTTTGTCACAAAAACATTTTCTTTGTTTCCTTTTTCCCTATCACGCAATAGAAATCTTAAGAAATTATATATCAACTTAAAACTTAAAAATTCATCCTTTGAAAACCATTTTAAAATTAGACATTGCATTACCATGGAAACTGTACATCAAAATCATATTACAAAATATTTTCGTTCATGAATTATAAAAAATTTACTTTGGATAGTGCATTTTCATGTTCAAGATAGGGGGTGCCAGTTAAAGGGTTAAGTAAAGATCATGTTCCATGAAGATATTTTGTAAATTTCCTACCATAAATATATCAAAACATATTTTTTAATTAGTCACATGCACTGTTAAGAACTTCATTTGCACAACTTTAAAGGTGATTTTCTCAATATTTAGATTTTTTTGTACCCCCAGACTCTAGATTTTCAAATAGTTGTATCTCAGCCAAATATTGTCCTATCCTAAAAAACTGTACATCAGTGGAAATCTTATTTGGTCAGCTTTCAGATGATTGACATTAGGACTGGTTTTGTGTTCCGGGATCACTTATCTATGGCCAAAAGTGTAATATTCTACTATATGTTCTCAACAAACAATCACTAGATGAGTGTTGGCATGGATGTCTAAGACTGATTCTGTCATAAATCCCCCAAACCAGTTACTTGATCCGAATACTTTTATTGATCATAAGCAATTTATACATATTTCCCTTTTTGGGCTAATTTGCAACACATTATTACAAAGTGCATTCCTTAAAAGTGCACTTAAGTGTGTTAAGAACATGAACAGTCATGAAAATGTCTCTCTTTAAGTACACTTGAATGGCCTTTTATTTAATTAATATTCCATTATAAGCAGGTCCAAGTTTTTAAAAATATACTTGTAATATTTGTAGTACACTACAAGTGCACATTCAATACAATTATGTGCACTTCTTTTTCACAAGGGCAAATAATTATTCACTGAATTATTATTACCTTTCATTTTTTAAAACATTCTCCAGGACGCCATTGTGGTCCTCAATTGGGAAGCATGGAGGGTTTGTCAAAACCATCAGTGTATTACCGCTTTGTGCACTGTTATCGAGGATGCATGTGCATCTCACAGGTCCCTTAAGTTCATTCCAACTCGGTTGGCCCTTAATATGGACATTCTTTCTCAAATGAGTTGGGAAAGCATTTACACCTGAAAGAGAGGAGAAGTTGTTTAATGAACTAGAACCATTACGGTGATATAATTTGCTCTGTGCGCTGTTTTCCTGACCTTGTATAAGTGAGCTATCTGAGGATCTCCTTCCCTCCTGAAAGCTGGGTAAAGGCAGGTAACTCTGGCGCCCAAGAGTGGATGAATGAGTGTCAGGATTTTCTAGTGAATACGGATTCAGTCCCTGAGTTATTTGGCCACTGGTGTCAGTGCTAATCTCTGATGGGGTGCAGAGGGTGGTAAAAGAAGAACTAGTAGAAGCATAAGGAGAGGACCCGAGGCAGCAGTCTGAGGTAGAACCATCTACACGGTCTATGACAATTCCTGAAGCAAGAAATAGGGAAAATGGAATGAATGAATTTCCCAAAAATGGAAATTTACTCAAATTTGCTTACTCTCAGGCCATCCAAGATGTAGATGAGTTACTTTGTTCATGGGAACAGATTTGGAGAAATTTAGCATTACATCACTTACTTGCCAATGGATCCTCTGCAGTGAATGCTGTCAGAATGAGAGTCTAAACATCTGATAAAAACTTAACAATAATCCACAAGTAATCCATGAGTCCAGTCCATCAAAATTTCTTGTGAAGTGGAAATCATGTTTGTAAGAAACAAATCCATCACTAAGATGCTTTTACCTAAAAAATTGTTATACAAGTCTGTAATTCTATAAGAACACTTCTTCCAGTGAAAAAGTCCATCCTCTATTGCACTCTCACATTAAAATCCACCAGAATATTTGTTCAAATCTCTTTTGGTCTCAACGGTCTTGATCTGTGCATACTTTCCCCCTGATTTAGACAACACGACTTTTTCACTGGAGAAAGCAATTTTATGGATAGAAGACTTGTATTTTAGCTGGAGGCAATGGTTTAAAATTAAAATGTCTTGATTACAAACGTGCAGCTTCTCACAAGGCTTTAATTGATGAACTAAAGTTGTGTGGATTATCGTGATATTTTTATCAGATGTTTGGACTCCCAGTCTGACGTCACCCATTACATCCACTGGTGAGTGATGTAATGCTAAATTTCTCCAGATCTGTTCCAATGAAGAAAGAAACTTATCTACATCTTAGATGTACTGAAGGTGAATACATTTTCAGCTCATTTTTGGCTCAGTTATTACTTTATTAAAACAGAGTTAGACACAATGTACACCACTTTAATGTCTAGTTTCTGGGATGACAAATTAAATAATTAATATGAATAATAATTAAATTAACAGGAACATTCCAAACAGGAACATTAAATTAGCCTTAATATATGCCAAAAAAAAAAATAAAAAAAAATTAATTAAGACTAATCTAGAGCAGAAATCTCAGACTTACCTGAGACATACTATGCAGTTGGTGTGGTGCTATAAATATGAGATACTAGAATTTTATAACCTTGAATTTGACCTTTAAAGTTTATGGCACTGTTATACAGTTCAGAGTACAGTACAGAGTTCTTCACAGTTGAGTGACTCATCCTATCCTCATATCTAGCACATTACTCTCCATGAGTAGTGATGACGGTTGAGATTGTATTGCGTGGAAACTGCAGTTTACTAAAGGCAGGCAGCAGTCCAATGACACAATTACAATCATTACAATCTGGCTCGATGTAACAGTTCAGTTTAATTAAATATACAGTAAAAGGACTAAAACTGCTAAATAATGTGGCTAGTGCTGTGCAATGCATGAACAATGGAGACTTAGAATTTATGATGTCTTTAACTCTTGAAACCTTTCACATTGATTCTGACAATGAGGACATAGTATATGTTTTATATGATAGTTGTTGTTTTTTAATGTGTATGTGCACTGAAAAAATGGTAACCTAAAAATAGTAACATCTAAACTAACTGGTTTTATTCAAGTAAAAAAATATTATTTCATCTCGCTGAATCAACCTAAATATATTTACACCACCAAAACTATGTCATGTGGGTTAAATCATGCAGAAATAGCCATCTAAAGCAGGGGTGTCAAACTTCCATCCTTTCTTCAACACACATACTATGCAGTTTTCAATTAAGCCTGAAGGACTTGATTAGGTGCATCAGGTGCGTTTAATTAGGGTTGCATCTAAACTCTGCAGGGCTGCGGCCCTCCAGGACCAGAGTGTGACACCCCTGATCTAAAGTAACAACTGCAGGTTACCATTTTTTACATTCTTACTTAAATTTAGTTTTCCTCTGTTGTTTCTGGGTGTAAGAAATGGTGGTGGGCTGGGCATTGAGTGAACTTTGACAACAGTTTTAATTATGATTGTGAATTGTATCGCTTGTATTATTAACATGCACTACTGTCAGTAGTAGACCCAGATTGGGGTCAGTAATTTTTTGTTAAAAGGAATTAATAATTTTATACAGGAATACATATGCATTGAAAACAAAGGTAACCTAAAAATGGTAACATCTAAATGAACTGGTTTTATTCAAAGTTCAAAGTCAAAAATATTCATAATCACTGAACCTAAATACATTCATTCTATCAGGACTATGGACCTATTTTGTTTTGTGTTGCACTCAGTTCCTGTTTTCCTTATTTGGTCAAGTTCCTGTGCTCGTTTAGTTTGATTATGAATCCCTTGCACCTGTGTTTCCAATTACCCTGTGTATTTAAGTTCCTGTTCTTGCATTTTGTCTCTGTTAGGTCTACTTGTTGTAGTTGTGTGTCTGTTAAGGCTCTGTTGTAGATTATCCCTTGTGTTTGTTTTATTAAAGACTGTTTAACTTTTCTCTGCATCTCCAGCGTGCTGCTTTGCTTATGAGTTGTGACACATTCTTACTACAAAAACAATTTATATGGGTTAAATCAGGTAGAAATAGCTACCTGAGTGGTAACAAATGCAGGTTACCACTTTGTGCAGCACACAATAAATACATTTGTAAACCTGTACATATAGTGTCCACAATACTTCTGTGTATGGACCAATCATAAATGTAATTTCTTTAGAGATTCCTTTATACTTACTTGGCAAGCAGGAAAATTTCTGGGATGCAGAGGCATCTGGGGGAGTGTGTCTCTGTGATTTTCTGGACTCCACAGAAGGACTGACCAGGGCTTGGTCCTCTTTCTCCTCCTTTTTTAGATGCCCCACCTGTGACTCTTGATATACTGTAGTCTCTAGCTGGCAGGCAGCAGAAGCGGAGCATGTGTATTTTAGTGTGCTAAGATCATCCTCCAGAGGCAGTACCGTCTCCTGAGGAGTGTGACACGGCTCTTTCAGCCACTCAGTTCCCAGTTTGTTTTGCTGCAGTGCTTGATGCTTCATCACTCTTTCTAACAGCAGACAGTAGATAGCAGAAAAGTGGTTGAAGCTACTGTTCTGAAGAGACTGAATAAAAATGCATGTTTTTAGTCAAGAGAAGAAGCAAACAATTTTAAAATGCATGAAAACACAGTTAGCATCTCATCCCCTACACTGAAAAAAATAGTAACACCTAAATGAACAGGTTTTAAGTAAAAAAAAATTGTATTTAATATCAGGTTACCACTTTTTGCAGTGTACTATATGCAGAGAATAGCTCCAAGCTTTTGACTGAGCCAGAAATGTTTCAGAATTAGAACTGTTTTAATGAGGTGTTAAGCAGAATTTTAATTTATGAGATATTTTTCAGATCGTTCTCTGCATTTGTAAATAAGTCTGGGTTATCGTTTAGACATTTAGTCAATTCTGTCGTCATTTATTAACCGTAATGTCAGTCTAAACCTGTGTGACTTTCCTCTGTGGAACATAAAAGAAGATATTTTGAGAAATGTCTTTTTTGTCTATATAACAGAAGTCAGTAGTCATCTAAACAGTTTGGTTATCAGCATTTCATCGCTTTGGAATTATAAGGTTCTATCTGCATTCTGAGCAATTTTGAGATATTGAGCTTCAAAGTTTTTGGTTTCCATAGATTTCGGTAGATAGAACCCTTTGTTTTCTAAAAAAGGCCCAAGATGTACACAGCTTACAAAAGAAACATCATATAATGTAAATAAGTTGTCAGAGAATAAGAATATGTGTGAATACGTTTTTTTTTTTTTGACAAAAATGTCAGATAGAATATGAAATATCTTCTTTGGTGTTCCACAGAAGAAAAATACATACAGGTTAAAAACAACTTTAGGGTGAGTAAATGATGACAAGCTTTTCATTATTGACTGAACAATCCTCTTTTCTTTTTCCACACAGACCATGATCTCTGGGCTCCTCACCTCTATGGTTCTCTTCCTGTCAATGCCCACTGTCTGCATAATACTCAGAACTGCTTCACTGTAAGTTCCTTGTTGGGAATGAGACTCAGGGAAGGAAGAGGAAGAAGGGGACTGACATATAGCAGAGGGATCAGCCTGCATCCAGTGATGTTGCTTGATTTGTGTCATGCTGAATCTCTTGGCAGGGTCAACAGCCAACATTCTCCGTATAAGACTTTCACAGTCTGTGGAATGAGGTGAATGGCAAGGGTGAAATAAGACAAGATTCCAGCACACTACATCATAAGATAAGTGGCAGTTAAAAGCATAGTTCACCCAATAATGAAAAGATATTTTAAGGAATGTGGGTTACCAAACATTTTCTGGTAGCCTTTAACTTCAATAGTGTGTAAAAAAAATATCAATAGCTACCAGCAACTGTTTGCTTACCCACATTCCTTAAAATATCTTTTTTGTTCAACAGGGAGTGAACTATCTGTTTAAGTCACATCAAGCCAAAAATAACTTATTGAAAGGTGCAAACAATGATAAAAAAAACAAGTGTCATTGTTCAGATGAGGTCAGTACAGTGTTGATTCAGTTCAGTTCAATGACTCAGTAAAGATCATCAATTATAAAACGAGTTCGTATCAGCTGTAAGGCAGCCGTGTAGAAAACAGTGCTGTCATCATCCAGTTCAGTTCTCATTCAATAGTGTATGTACAGTCAATTCAATAATATTGCAGAATACTAAGTGCCTCTAACTACACATGCCAAAGGCGACAATGGCAAGGAACCCAAAAATGGCAAGTTTTTAAATGAATAAAAACAATAAAATGAAAACGGCCATCAAATTGTGAACTGTGTAGGACCAAATGTTAATTTATACCAACAAAGCTAATTTTTACTGGTTACATTGAGTAAAATTTGCTTTGAACCTGCACTTTAAAGAGCAATTTCTACCTTTTCTAACCCATAAAAAACAGCTTGGTATAAATGAATGTGTTTACTGTAGTTTGATTCAGCGGTATTACATAATATTTTTTCAGTGCACAGTTTCAGGGCTGCGCTATATATAGGAAGACATACCTTGTGACATAAAGAATGGCACTCTGAAGCGTCCATCAGTGACTTTTCGTCTTAAGGCAGGCAGAGTGGTGCCATCAAAAGGTAGTGTGCCACAAACCAATACATACAGCAATACTCCCAGACTCTATGAGGCAGCAGGAAGACATTCACATTTTAGACATTTCCTTAACACCAAAAAGAAAATTCAATGTATATTAGACTATTTGTGAAGGATCAGATATACTCAAGCTGAAGATCTTACCCAGATATCCAAGGATGGTCCCTCATATTCTTTCCCCTCAAAGACCTCTGGGGCAGCATAGGGAGGACTCCCACACCAGGTAGACAAAGATTTACCAGGAATATAGAAGTTCCCAAAACCAAAGTCTGAGGAAAAACAGAGATGCTATATATTAGCTCAGCGTTTCCCAATCCCAGTCCTCTCAACTCCAGTCATTATTACTATATTATTACCTATTATATAATAATAATAATAATAATAATAATAATAATAATTTACTTTACTAAAATTACCTTATATTACCTTATAAAATAATAATAATTTACTAAAATAATTATTTAATTTTAAAAAGTAATGTAAGAAAAATAGAAGTACATCTTTCTTACCTGCTAGTTTTACATTCATGTTAATGTCCAGGAGTAAATTTTCTGCTTTCAGGTCTCTGTGTACAATGTGATGCTTGTGACAATATTCTACAGCGTCAAGGATTTGCCAGAACTTACAACGAGCTTCTGCCTCACTTAGATGACCAACTGAGGTAAGATAATCTTTGAAGGAGAAATATAATAGCAGCATTAGTAACTAACATGTGGCAATGGCAGAAAAGGGTATGCAAAATACACATGAGTAGACTCTTTTAGGCTTACCAAACATCTCTCCATTCTTGGCATATTCTGTCACAATATATAGCATGTCTTTGGTCTCCATAACCTACAATTTCCAAAAAGCGAAAACATGGAATTCCTCAGACTGGTGATAAGCAGTGTTTTTTTGTACACTAAATTAAAACGCAAAATTTGTAAATTAAACTGCATCTGATTTTTTTGTCTAATTTCAGTGTCTGTTTTGTTTTCTTTAGGCTTTATAGGACGTGGCTCATTGTTATTTTCTGTTTTGCTTTCTTACACTTTGTGATGCATCTAAAAGGATTTGGAACACCGATATTAAGTTATTATTGAGAAAGCAGTTGTATTGTGACCTTTCCATTGTGAGGTCATTATTTTCCCCTTTCCACATACTCCTGAGAGACCAGTGTAAGGAGGAAGCAGCAACCATGGGAAAGTCATGGTGCATTGGAATAATGTAAACTCATCGTAAACTGGCTTACTGCTGGCTTAAACTAGTTAAGTGAAGTGAAAAGCCCAAGGTTATACAGATAGGAAATTGGCTAAGAATTGAAATATATAAAATATTAAAGTCTAATTTCACATGAATATGGATTAATAAAGGTGTTATTGACCAAGGTTTATCAACACTGGTTTTGTGGTCCAACACAAATTATGTATGGATAGCAATAAATCATAATGACTGAACATCACAAGTCTATACACACCTGGTAAAGCTTGATTATGTGTGGGTGCTTCAAAAGCTTCATAATCTGAACCTCTCGATTAATCTTCTTTAGATCAGATTCATCAAGTCGAGTTTTATCAATGATTTTTATTGCAACCTGTTAAAGCACAACCAGAGAATAGGTTTGTTTATTAAAGGATGAAGTTAAATTAGTTAAATACGTTATTAAAAAAACACTGAAATAAATAAAAAGATAATTTAACATGAAATTAATGAGGAATAATTAATGTACATTGCACTTTAGATGTACATTGCACTTTCTAAGTAACTAATCACAACATACCTCTGTTTTTGTGACTTTATGTCTAGCTAGTTTGACCACAGCAAAGTTTCCTTTGCCTAATGTCTTGATGATCTCGTAGAAACCCACTTGCAGTGGTCTGCTGGACTGGCTCACTGCTTTTTCCTCGGACAAAATCACCATTGTGACAAAGAAGGACTGAAACAGCGAACAAGATAAGATAAACCATTATCACTGAAACTTCTGTTAATGTTTCCTATAGAATTCACGTATTATAGCCTAAATGTGAAATAAATCATTCACACAAGGGTACACTGAAAAAAAAGTAACTAAAATTAAAAATGCTAATAACTAAATTAATTGGTTTTAAATAACAATATTTTATCGCTAAATGTACTTTAAATGCATTACATCACCAAAGCTATTTTAATGGATTAAATCATGTAGAAAAAAAATCTCTTTAAAGTAACAGCTGCAGGTTACAAGTTCACATGGAACGTTCTATGAACTTTTTTTTAACGTTCTGGCAAAGTTCTCTCAAAACCTTCCGTCAAAAAGTCTTTAATAATATTCTCAAAACGTTAGCATAAAGGTTCATGGAACCTTTTCTTTTAAAACGTTTTAGTTGGACCTTTTTCTAACGTTTTTAAATGTTATTAACATTCAAAAAACATTCAAAAGTAATGTTCCCTTTGAAAAAAATATTAAATGCAACGTTTCCTTATAAGCAAATTGTTCAAAATGTATTTAAATAAATAAATAAATTGACATTTTAAATGTTTTGAGAACATTTAATTACGTTTTGACAACTTAATGGGACATCTTAGAACATATTTTGGTTACTTTTTTTGTAGTGTATCACATAGAGCATTGCCAAACGACAAAGGGCTTTTGTGAATTGTGAATTTAATGTGTAGGGAAACAAATAAAATAAAAAATTAATAATGAATCACAATTACCATTGTCCCTCGTTTGATTTTCATAGCTAGAAATGAAAACGTTCTTGTTGTATTATATTAATTACCTTTTGGGGCGCCGAGCTTAATCCATTCTTAGGAAGTTCTCTTCATACGCTGAAAATGATCAATATTCCTTTAAATTAAGCCAGTACGCCTGTTTATGAAGTCATTAACCCAATCATTTTCTTGTTCCTCTCATGAAAAGTCAGTCGTCTCGCGCTGGGCTGTCATCATCTCTCCAACAACCGCTCCACGTTTCGTAGCATATTCCCCTCAGAGTTCGGTCGAGATCGGCTCCGCCTCCTGCCAACATACCATAACAAAATTATTCTTACTTTATTAACGTCACTTTTGCGTCAGAGAGCCGCTGAAACGAAATTTCATGTTGCCCAGCAACTTAACACAGCACTCGCGTACGCTGGATCACAAGTTCCCAGACATTTAGCTACTGTCTGATGGGTGTTAACATTAACCCAATAACTTGCGATTAACGGGATCACAGTAGTGCCCTTCCTAGGGGAGCGTTTACAAAGAACTTCTTCAGCACATTATAGCACTATACTGCAAACTGCAGAGCGCTATAGGCATCATGACGCAGATGTAGGCGGCAGCAGATCTGAGTAAAATCTGATTCTCTCTGTAAAGTAGGGCAGATTAGGGAGAAGGCAAATTATTTGCTCCAAGCACGTGCGTAATCATTTAATCTTTTAGTTTTAGTGCATTCAGTTCATCTTTATGGCTTACTGACCTTGGGTTTTACAGGGTGGACTGTTGCTTATGAATGGACATGACCTCATTCAAGTCACAGGGGCAGGGAAAACATCAGTGCAGGCAAAAACCTGTCGGGTGTCCCTATAGCGAACCAGTCATGATGTGCTTGAGGATCACTAAATCTGGACACCAGTTTAAGAACTCCATCTTGGACCCCTCTTTTATCCTTGTGTGTCTGGTTGTTTCTTCTCTTTCCTTCTTGGATTCTGCTTGTTAACAGCAGGTGTTCATCTCATCTTTGCTCACTTGTTTTTATTCACTCTTCAAGTGCACTATAGTAAACTAATGATACACAGCGGGTCTTTTGAAAAAAAATCATTATTGAAATTATTTTCTGTGACTTTAGACTGTTTCTGTGAAGTGACAGAGAAATCAGGCTAAGATGCAAATATTTAGTGTCTATCTTTTATGTTTACATATATATTATCAACATGTACTGATGGGTTTTAGGATGGAAATACATGTACATGACATATATGTCCAAAAATGTATTACATATACACAAACATATGTATGCTAGCTATATTATATATGAAATTGTTCCCATTTCCAATAGGTTTCACATGTTACTACTTCATATGACAATATCTATGATATATGGATGTTTAATATGTATATATTACATTTGAATATGGGTGTGTTTGAACAAATTTGCTGAACAAATCTGGAATAAAATATCTAAAGAAAGAATTATGGCTTTGAAAAATAAATGCAGAAAAGATTCATCATTGAAACAGGTTTCTCATCAAGCTTTTACTGACAAGAGCTTTTATGTCTTTTACCTCATTATTTAGTTATAGTCTCATCTATCCCACTAAAGCATAGTCTAACGATAACTCCACATACAAATATCTTCAGAAAAAGACTGCTAATGGATTTCCACTTTACTTAAATTGACTGCAGACAATACTGAAAACAAGAGACTTCAGTGGATGTCTTTTTAGTCTTATTCATATAAACATATTCCTGTTTCTGAAGCGTTTCTTGAATGACGTGTGTTTTCCCCTGCTTTTATAAGTAATTTTAAATAATAATCGAGACATCCTGTACACGCATTCACAAAGACTCTGTATAATTTGAACTCTGCTGTAAAATTTTAACTGATATGAGAACTAGGACTATTTACTTTCACCATAGTAATCAATTAAACTGGTCTCTTCTTTGGCAGTCTCCCCCATCAAAGACCTCAGGTTTTAGTCTGATTAACTCTGACAACAGCTTTCATCTCATCAAATGACCTCATTTCCTATTACCATTAACATCTTCTTCACAAGAACTGCCAGTCAGCTTTAATGATTTGTCCCCAAAATTATATACACAACAGTATTATGTTGATGGCCTTTAAATTGTTGCATTTCTCTGAGATGGACAAATGAACATCTTAATAATTGGCATCAATGACAAACAATTTTACAGAACAGAACATTGTTGCATGTGTGATAAATTATCAGAGTACAAAAAACACCTTTAACTGTTTAACCTGAAACAGGTCTTTGCCCAGTAAGTAACATGCAAATGAACAGTGTAAAAGAAATGGAGAAAGACCACAATAAAAGCAATCAATGCAAATGAGAACAATCTAACATTTTTAAGAACAAAACATCAACAAACTTTAGGTACACTAGACACCATCATGTCTAAAATTATTGCTGCTGACTCCCAAAGGGCCATACTTTAATTGGTTCAGTGACATTTGACCCAGATATGCTGATTACTGTGTTGTGTCCTAACAATGATCCTAAGTAGGGCTTCTTGAAAAGGGTTGATTTATCATTCCAGTGTTTAAGTTTAGAATTCCATGTAGGCTGGACTACAGAGGCCGCTGATGTTGTGGGTGTTCTAAAAAGGGCAGTACACATATCGATTTGATTCTGATTACATTCAGAGCATAAAGTGATATAAAGGCCACACTGAGTATGAAAGCATGTGTTACAGCTTTTCTGGCATTTTATGCAAGACATCTATCTATAGCAGTCTTCTGTATTTACGTCACAAATAAAGCTTAGAAAGTTCTGCAGAAGTCATTTCTTAACACTTCCAGGGACTAACACAGTATAAGATGACTAAAGTAAAAGAACTGTGTAATGTTCTTCATGTACAAATTAGGTTAATGCTTGTTTTAGCATAACTTACAATTGAAAATCTATTCGTTTGGAAATCTACAACTGGAAATATCTACGTTTAAACATGGCCAAGTCTAAGAATTAGTATGTAGTTTGCCGGACCTAGATTAAACCTAGACCTACTTTTTTAAGTGAGTATGAAAGCCTGGGCTTCACTGCTCCTTCTCTGTGTCTTTAGCCTGGGTGTTGGTAAAGCTAGCCAGATCTTCCAGTGTCTCCTTGGCTGTTTGCTTAAGAGCAGGGTGGCGGCTTGAAGTTAGATGGTGGATACGACTGAGTGGGAAAGAGCTCAGAAAATCTTTTGTTATGTGTGACATGACCTCTCTCTCCAGCAGTAAGGATTGAAGGAGCCTCAATGACTGCAGACACACTTCTGGGTCAGGGTCTGTGGGAGAGGCAGAGAGTGTTTCTATGTATGTCAGGGGGTAAAAAGCCCAAAGTGAACAACAGAATGACTGAGACTGAATGAACTCTAAATCTTCACACACAAATGTACACATACACACCTTCCAGAAGGGTGACCAGAAGAGGTGGAAGTCCACGGTTCTCACTTATGAGCTTCAGTCCATTCACACTAATAGTGATGTTATACAGAGCCATTAGCATCAATCTGCACACAAAAGTAAACAGTCACATTCTTTAGAAGGAAGCACATACACACTGACTTGTTCCGAATACGGTATACAATAATAACGACAGTTAAGTTTCATGTATGAAATTGCATATAGCTTAAATATCATAAAGCTTAAATATCAAGTGTCCACAATAAAATCTTTTAAAATCTAGCTCTAAACATTTTTATTAATAACTCTGAAACTGTCATGTGGTGTAACCATTAAATAAAAAGTAAGTAGTTTTGATTGTACCCTGAAAACATGCGAGTTCACATCTTGCCCATATGAAATTGTAATATATGCAAATATATCAAGAGCAATATTGCCATACATGTTATATGTACTGTATGATGTTTTATGTGTAACAACAATACGTCATGTGTCATGTATTTTCTAAAACGTAAAAGTTGTAACATACACTTTGAGTTTTGGAAACACTCCTGGTTTCATTAGATGCAGCAGCTGCAACAAAGTATTCAACAGGATGTGGGCAGAAGAGGATAAGAAGTCCCGTCCACAAGACACAGCAGCTATATCTAAAAACAATGAAGAGATGAAATGTCAATTTCTTACATTCTTGAGATGGTAATATACAGTATAAATAAGTTATGATTTGATTAGATTGAACTAGTAGTAAAACCAAACTCAGTGCCCTCACTGGTAACAACGCCAGCTAGTGCCAGAACCAAATGATGCTCTTTTGAGTTGTAACTCTGTTGTGGCTTTGCCTCGTCATTCAGAAACTTGATGAAAGTCTCCAAGGTTTGACCTGCAATGCTCAGGAAGGGCTCCAGTTTACCCTGTGGAGGCATAAGTGTATGTAAAGTATTCCTACCTGGTTGAGGTAAAGCAAATACATGTCCATTTTCAAAACAACCTGGCTCATGTGATCTAACTGGAAGTCAGCGCTTAACAGTGTCCACTCCCAAAATGGTACAAACTTACATCAGCCAAAATGTCTCTGATTGCTTCCTCCTTTTGGGATGCACTCCAGAGCAGTGTGCAAGTTGCAGCGCCCAGATCAGTACAAAATGCTTTCTGCTGCTGCAGCTCCTCTCTGCACTCCCATAACTGCTGCTTTAAAACCAGCTTCTCCTACAAATATATGCGTACGTACATACACACATGAATAACTAGACAGCCATAACGTGCCTATTTGGGGAAGAGATTTCTCCCTGTCATACAAACACACTTGTGGTTCTCAACCTTTCTGACCCTAAGACCACATTGTTAAGAATAACATTCAAATATCCACAAGATATTGAATAAATAAATATTTATAATAAATAAAGAATTTTCATCTTTCACTGTCAGAAAAAATGGTACAGTTCTGCCACTGGGGCAGTACCCTGAAAAGGTACAAATATGTACTTTTAAGGTACCAATATGTACCTTTAAGGCACCAATATGTCCTTTCAAAGTACTAAAATGTACCTTTATGGTACTAATATGTACTGTTTAGGAGTAGATAAGGTACAAAAATGTACCTTTGCACTTTTGTATCTTAGGGTACCGCCCCAGCGGCAGAACTGTACCTTTTTTCTGAGAGTGTTGGGTGACCTATTTCTTTATTATAATTGAATAAAATAAATATTAATAATTAAAATAATTGAATTCCGTTTTTCTGCAAGTTTCATTACCTCAGTGTTCTTTAGGCTTTACACTTTTTATTACCAATGGATTTTTAACGGCTTTTCTAGTTGTTTTTACTCACAAATAGTTATATATAAATAAATAAAACAGCACTTAGACCATGACATAGCTAGAAAAATTTAGAATCATCATAAAAATGTCTACAACTTCTCTAAATCTAAAGATCACACTTTTTTAGGCAAGCCACCCTTGGAAGTGTGGTGAGGCCTTTTAGTGTGTCCCAGCCCTCTGGTTGAGAACCACTGCACACACAGACATACAGTACATTAATGCAAAACTATTTATGTGGATGCTTTCCTAGAATCTTTTCAGCGTGGGCTCTTCAGTCTCTCATTTTTTCCTGTCTATTTTAGTACCTGTTTCTCTCTCTGACATTCGCTCAGAGCAACATCTAGTCTGGAGCGGGTGTGCTGACAATCCTCTCTCTGTTGCTGCAGCTCACGGTCACTGTGTTCTTTAACTTTATAACAATAAAGAAACTTTTAGTAAAAAAACAATCAGATTTAACATTTAGTTATAAATGCCGTAAAACAAGGTTGTGCACCATTCAGAATTGAATTGAGACTGTCTTTTAAATGCAAGTTTTCTGAATTTGCACTAATTTGAAGTGATCTAGGAAACAGGATGCTTAAATAAATAAAAAAAAAATTAAATGTAAGGTAGCAGAAATTAATAAATAAATATAAAAAAATCATATAGCTGTCATTTTTATTAGATAAAGACAAGACACACTTTGAATGGTGTCTTAAAGCCTTGTTTATATTTCATTTGTTACATATTTGACCCTGGACCACAAAACCAGTCTTAAGTAGCACAGTCTCAAAAACACATTGTATGGGTCAAAATTATCGATTTTTCATTAGGATATTAAGTAAAGATATTTTATACATTTCCTACCGTAAATATATCAAAACCTAATTTTTGATTAGTAATATGCTAAGAACTTCATTTGGGCAGCTTTGGCGATTTTCTCAATATTGAGGTTTTTTGTACCCTCAGATTCCAGATTTTCAAATAGTTGTAACTTGTCAAATTTTGTCCTATCCTAACAAACCATACATCAATGGAAAGCTTCATCCTTCAGCCTTTATTCAGCCTTCAGGTGATGTATAAATGTCAATTTCATAAAATTGACCCTTATGACTGGTATTGTGGTCCAGGGTCACATATATGTATGATTAGCTGTTGTGAACCAGAGTGGAAGGTGCATTATCCTTTTTATTCAGGATGCATTATCCGGGTTGGTTTCTTTTGAATTGTAATTCAGTAATTTTATCTTCCTGTTATTTATATTCAACTTCCTGTCAGGTGTGGCCAATTTAATTAAAATTCCAGCTTATGAATTGAAGCTTCAATTCTGAATTTTGCTCAACACGGGTGTTGTAACAATGTCCATTACATAGGGTGATTAACATGTCTCAAACATGTACAAAGCCATATTGTTTCCATATTAGTATCATAACTGATCACTGATCACAAGATTTTTTTCTTACATGCGTCCAGAGACCGTCCTTTATGGATAGTATCAATAAAGTCACTATTGATTACTTTTGGCATTAGCTCTCGTAGTGTCCTGACTTCTGCCTCCAGTTTCTCCAAGTCTCGCTTTCTGACTCGAACAAAGCAGTCTGATCCTACATCCTTTAAACACACATGACCGTTTTTGTTTACTGTTTGAGGTGTACAAAACCTTACAGCGTACATATGACTTTGTGCAGAGTACCAAACTTCTCCTGAAATGTATTTTGTATTGTTGACCGTGCGTTAGCAGTTGAACAGTGACATCTTGTGGTAATTCTGGCACTTGCGTTCGTCTTGATCATACTTTATAACTGAGTTGGTGTTGGAAAGCGATTAAAATGTTTTTGTGACAAAATATCTTTTTTGAAAGTCTTTTTATATTTACAAAAGTACATACCATATCAAACAAATAATTAATTAGCATATTAGCTTGCTAAACACTTGCACAAACTCTTATCAACGTCAGCTTCTCAACAACAAACTTGAACTCTGCGAAAATGCCTAAGTTACCTCTTCTGCAGATGACACAGACGAAACTTTAGCTGTATTCGTTGTTTTCATTTTGAAAAGTACAAATTTGATAACGTTGGACGAAAGGCCTCTGACCTATTAACTCACAATGTTTAAACGATGTCTTTAGCGCCCTCCACTGTTCTGAGCATAAAAAGTCATGTACTTATCAACCATCCCCCAAATCGACAGTAAAAGTAGATAGTATAGTAAATAGTAAAATGTAAAAAAAGGAAACATAAAAGATAAAGCTTCTTAATCGACCATACAAAACATATGTTCTCATCCAGAATTCGTTCTGAAATAAATTCTACAAGAAATTCCATACAGGGTGAAAGCATAGATAGATAGATAGATAGATAGATAGATAGATAGATAGATAGATAGATAGACAGATTCATAAATCACTTAATTCTTTTTAATACGTTCATTCATATGTTATTTGAAACATGGATTGGCATAATAGTGGTCCAAAAGACGCCTGGTAAAAATCCATGGCGGGTTTTCCGTACGTCATTACGTTGTCTGGGCTTAACCTGCTC
This sequence comes from Labeo calbasu, assembly GCA_019740295.1. Taxonomy (NCBI): domain Eukaryota; kingdom Metazoa; phylum Chordata; class Actinopteri; order Cypriniformes; family Cyprinidae; genus Labeo; species Labeo calbasu. The sequence continues at coordinate 17,860 of JAHKKF010520970.1, read as the reverse complement.
CCCAGCCCCAGAAGTATCCAGTCCGGGATTTCCAAACAGCCACTCAAGTTACACTTTGAGAGAGTGAGCGCTCATTTGCAGTGTTGTTCAGACTCACTGCCTCCTTTGTGTGTGGTAGGTGTTATTTGAGCACGCACCGCCTTGCTCACCCTGGGGCGTTTATAAGCCAAATAATTTGTGTTTTCCGAGACGCAGCAGAACTGTTGGATCATGTCTGTAGGACTGGAGCCCGGTTTCTCCAACGACGAGGTGCTGAACATACGTTACCCGCTTCATCGCGCGTGTAGGGATGGAGACGTCGGCGCGCTGTGCTCACTGCTTCAGCGCTCCACCAACCAGGCGGACCTGGTTGCAGAAGACTCGTTTTACGGCTGGACCCCCATTCATTGGGCAGCACACTTTGGGAAGGTAATAGAAGTGCGCTGTTTGCATAGATTTATGTTTTATTTTTCTCTTCCGGAGAAGGAGGGGTGTATGTATGCTGGTTTAGGGAATAGCGAGCGTGTAACATCATTAAGATAGGCGTGCTGTCATCAAGAAATGAACTTACTGCTTGTGCACATACAAACAAAACTCAAGTGTCCCATCTGATATGAAATGGATTGCTATATCGCCGGACAATAAGGCCATCGGCAGAAAACGGGTCATATCATTCGCAGCGGCTGTGTGCAAAGTCGCATGCTGGGTAAGAGCAGAGATAATCACTTAATACACGTTTGAACTGAAAGCATTATGATTTCTGTCTGAGATGAAGCAGACTACAGCGTCAGTAGCACACATTTCATCTTATTTACTCTTAATTGTAACATTTGTAGTACCGGATAAACCTCGCAAGTTAAGTTGGATAAAAGAAATTAAGCCGAGTATAGACGTTCCTGATTGCCTTTTTGTTTCTGGATCACATTACTTGGAAAAATCAACTTGTATGGACCACAGCCAGCGAAGCGACATCAGGCGCCAGCACGCACAGACGCGAGCCCACCGATTCATTCATTGGCTGGGAGAAGACCAATAAAACAACACGCGCCAAAACCGTGAATTTAAAATCCAAACCTTCCTCTTGTTAAAACTTTTGGCGGCGTTGTATAGCTGTCTATAGACCATAGTCAGGGTAGCACCATATTTAATTTGTGACAAAAATGAAAACCAGGCTTTGAAGGACTAAAGAACAGCGTGTCCAATTGTTTTAAACACACCGATAGTTCAGCTGACGAAATGGAAAGAAAAAAAAAAAGAAAAAACGGTTTTGTTTGTTGGAAGTTTTGACATACTGTTGACAGCCTGTCATGTTTCTTGTTAAATTGTACATATTTGTTGGGCATGTTGTTTAAATTGTGTAATGTTATTTAACATGAGATTAATGATAGTTTTGTTGAAGTTAGAAAGTTTGTGCTTTTGTGCCTATTGATGATGGAAATGGAATTTTTGTCTTATGTTAACAATTGATGTTATTTCAAACACACCTCATTATGTCTCAATGCCGGCATTCATCCACATTGTGGAAAAATGGAAAAGCTTCAGCGGCATAACTATTTTTAGCCTTATTCCTAATGGAAGTTTCCAGAGAAACTCTCTGAGCAAAGAACTGGTCCTGTGAAATGTGGCTTGTTTTCCCACACTTCAAGACATTTGTCCTTAATTCAAATTACTCCGCTTTAGTACATTTTTATATTTTACTAGTATGTTTTATTATCTTGACCATTCTACATTTCACCACACCTCATTTTCTCTTTTATACATTTTACTAGCTGGTAATAATGCTATCTTATGTACACACATGCAACAAGCACATTCTGTGTTTCTGCCCCTAACATCTGCTGATTGTGCACCTTTACAGACATTTTGGCCATGAAGCAATTTCAAAAGGCCAAACAAAGGTGGTAGGACTTGAATGTGTTTGAGGGATTTGGTCTATTTTTCCAGACTCTGTTTAATGTCAGGAAAGGAGAACAGAGCCAGAGAACAGGGTAATGATTTGCCCCATGGTGTTCCATATTGAAAATGCAACACAGCTGTCAGTCCCTGACAGCAGAGCAGGGAACATGATCTTCAAATAGCAAGTAAGAGAGATTGGCAGTGTGTCTCAACCTATTTGATTTCACCACTGTGAGGTCTGCTGCTATAGACCTCATCTTGAGCTAAAGTACTTATTACCCTTCTTATTACTTGAATTATTCTGGAATTATTGATGGCTGTGTGTTTTGATGAGCATGATTTCTCATTTATGTAGGGGGAGAAACCAGGCATTGGTGGAATGTAATGTCACTAGTTTGTTGATTTGTTGTTTTTCTTTGTCAAAAACAGCTGGAGTGTGTTATGAGGCTGGTGCAGGTGGGATGTGAAGTGAATGCACTAACCACACGGTTTGCCCAAACCCCGGCTCACATTGCTTCGTTTGGAGGACATCCAGAATGCCTGCTCTGGCTATTACACACAGGGGCTGAAATAAACAGACAGGTGGGTCCATATACAGTAATTGATAACGTTGTAGGATTCATGATGCCTATACATATGGCTTTATTAACCCTCTAGAGCCTGACATGAAATAATAATTAGAAAAATGTTTTAAGTTTATTGAACTATTAGACAAAAATCAACAGTTTGCATGTGTTTTATGTAAAGTATCATATTAGTCATATCAGGATTTAAGTATGATATGGAAAAAAAAAAAGCAACAACTCAGTTTTATTCAGAGGCCCAAACTGAGCAAAAATATGATATTTGCTGGAGATACTGACAATTTATATCATGAAACTTTGATAGCTTGTAATGTAAATCAGTTAGATCTTTATAATGGTATAGCAGGCTACTTGCATAAAATGGTACAAATATCAGTTGACACTCTCTAATATGTCTTTATTATATGCTTTATAATACTTTATAATTTTATATAAATGCTTAGTTTTAAAATCAGCGCTCTCTAGTTTCACAGCATATAATGCAGTGCAATACAATGATGACTGGCTGTCCTCAAAAAACTGTCCTCAAAAGCTTAATGGAGAAACAATTAAAAAACATCTATGGAAAAACTAGCTTCTGTCTAGTAAGTGTTCATCTTGAAATATTAATAGCAATATCAAAGTTTTTTTTTATGTTTACTTTATAAAAGACACTTGCAGAAAGACACATGAACCACAACCTGAAGCTAGATATTTGTACATTTATACTAACAGGCCTTCTACTTGCTAAAAGAATAAATTATCAGTCAGATGACAAAGCACGTGTTTTTTCAGCAAATTTCTGATCATGTTGGTTAATTAGACATTTTTGTGCATATCAGCCTTATGATTTTTGCAAGGGCCCTTTGCAAGAGTAGTCTCTCAATAATGAACTAAAATGTTCAGCATTGAAAGGTCTTCTTGAGTCATTTAATTAATCTGTGAGCCCTTTGACACAATTTATCTTTCAGGAAGTGACTTGAAGTCCTCTTATCACTTGCCCTGACTTATCATCCCTGCTTCCACTTCTTTCAATTCTCTATCCTCTCTCTGATGTCCTGGTGCACAAATCTCTGCCAAACTGATCCTATTGACAGGGATGATCCTGTCTGTGATGGACAGATCTTTGAATGGTGACGTCTGTCCTCAAGGGTTGAGTACTGTTGTCTTTGATTTAGTTGAAAGGGCACTGGCAGATATTTACCCCTAACCGATGAAGACAAGCAGACAAGTGGAGTGACAGAATGAAAATTCCTACTATTGTTGGGCTAAATATCAGTACTCTTGCTTGACCAGCTGTATTTGAGGATTGAATCTAACTCCTGTTATGCTTTTTACAGTTTTGCTCTTCACTTTGAGAAGCTGGAGTAATTTTTGTAAAAAAACTAAAAGTTTAGAGAGTGAAACTAATTTTTCTCATTGGCCCATTCCAAGCGGACAAATAATTGGGCATTCCTAATCAGGTTCAACTTACTTTACTTGACTTGCATTTATATGACACTTTGTTTAAAAGTGACAATCATCAAATATGTTCACTTAAACCCAAACATGCACAGACACTGAGGGAAATAATGCTCACAAGCAAGTCCAATCTGTATTATTGCTTTGAAAGGAAGTGAATGAGCGATATCTCTGTTGTATTACTGCTTCTTCAGTAATTGTGTGGTTTGACCTACTTTTTATGGTATTATCTGGGTTATTTAACAACAAGTTATCCTCTGTGCTTCAGTTTACACCCTTTAGGGGGAGCTGTTGTGTTAGGGTGAAAAGTTCAATGTCGTTTTTATGGCTCACTTGCAGAATGTTTTAGATTCCCTACTTCAGATACAACCAGAGATGCAGAAGTAGCTTTTATAAATTCACATATTCTGATAGATGTAAGTAAGTATTATTAAATTAAAGAATTGATGACTAGAATATTGTCAGCCTGTCAGCATTTTTAGTGTAAAGAACTTGGTGATGATGTGTGAGCCTATTAAAATGTGCATTTTCCAAATGGTTTCAGGATTATGTGGGTGAAGCACCCATTCACAAAGCAGCACGGGCCGGAAACATGGAATGCATTAATGTCTTGTTGATCCAGGGAGCCAAACCGGAGTAAGTCACTGTCTTACTGTTTTTTTGTTTTATGTATTTATTTTCAAATGCGTTATGTAACTTTATGTAGTACTTTATTATGTGACATCACAGTGTGAAAGAGAATCTCCACAAATAAAAAAAGCTCTGTCATAAAGCCTTAATTTTATTTTGATGATCTCTTGAAATCAGATGGAATACAACTAGAAAATCTTGGTACACAGTTTAAATTCATATCTGTTGTGACTCAAAAATTCTTTAAGTCCTTGGAAAATGTGTGTTAACCTGAAAAATCATTTGACTTTGTCACAGTCTGAAGAATGTAAATTCAACTATTAATGCAATAATTATTTTGCATACAGTTAGTAATTCTATCAACCTTGTAGTACAGGGACTATACTAATAATTTTAATACTAGCAGAATAAATTCTGTAATGGGCATTTTCCTCATAACATGAAAGGGAAAAAATTTCCAAAACACATTTCAGTTCTAATAACTGCAAATTGTAGTGTACAACTATTTAAATTTAATTAATTCAGTTAAAGTGATACTCCACCCAAAAAAATTACAATTATGTCATAATTTGCCCATCCTCATGTTGTTCCAGACTTTTTTTTTTTTTTATAAAGATCTTTTCAGATATTTTGAATATTATTTCATCTTTTTTTTTTTTTTTTTTTTTTTTTGTCTATACATTGAAAGTTTTGGTTGTGTAGTGTAGTGTTTGATGCATCAAAACATACAGATTCAATAAATACAGACTTTAATTTATGCTTTTATTCACATATAAACATTATTTAAAGCAAACACACAGAGCACATCAAATTTCATAAACAGAATCTTGAACATACATGCTTGATGCCAGAGGACAAACTATTGGTTCTCATTGAAGCTCAAATGTGCTTCTGTGTCACTTAAGAACTATGATGTAATTGGTTCTTGTGCGTCAGACAAGTATGGTTGCACTTCTGTTTACCCTATTTGATATTATTTATATTATTTATGTATGTTCTTTGATCAATGGTTAAATGTGAAGATAAGCCAATCTGCTGATCATTAAAAAAAACAGTAATGTCTCCTCAGAAGACTCGGATTAATTGGTTCATATGAATGATGGGTGACATGGGTGAAAAGTTTTATTTTTGGGTCAACTATCACTTTAAATCTCTTTTTCTGTGTTATTGGATGCAGCTACCATCAGCAGAAGGCTAACAGAGCTCTTTTAGTGGAGTTTTTCTTCATTTAATGAACATGTCTATTCAAACCTGTTGTCATCATTTGTGAATTTTGCGTTTAGTGGTTCCATTTGAGGTTAAGATGAAATTCAAACAAAACAAATGCACATTTCCTCCTTCCCCTTGCCTCCCCTCAGCAGATTCTCAGAGGTCTCTTACTAATCTTTGCATAGAACATGAATTGCAATTTGAAATTATTATATATGAGGAAAAAAAGCATCCCAGGGCTCAGTGTTAAGGATTTTATTCCCCACTGGCCCAGTTCCAACAGAAGTTTAAATATTTACTTGCCGTGCAAGAATTTTCACTGGCCCTGCCACAAAAAAATAAAATACTTGTTTTCATTGTTTTTGACCCGTTTTGACCTTATATTTTAGTAAATAAGCTTATGACACTAAAAAAATTACCAGTTTAATTTCACAATTACCACAGCAAAAACTACTGGCCTAACTAATATAAAGTTCAAACACTATTAAAGACAGATGAACACTAAGTAATAAAACAGGAATGAATAAACAAATTAGCAATAATAAATGCAGTAAACAATGCTTTGTAAAGTTTTTCAGGTAGGTTTAACAGTGGTATTCAGCTACAGAAATTGAATAATCAAATATAAAATATTGTTGTATGGTCTTGACTTAATAAATTACATATTGACTAATTCTTGATTAAAGTTACTAAAGCTGTGCACTCAGGAGCGGTGAGTGATTATTTTTTATTTTTTCTCTTCTGTTTGTCTTATATTGTTTGCTTAACATTAATGACACAGACAGCAGCATAGGTTAGGCACAGGTTAATGATATACATTACTTTTTTTTTCATCGTTTACTTTCACGTAAACAACCGATTGTGTTCAAGGATACTCACCAAGACAGGTGTTTGACAATTTTCTATGTATTTGTCAGTTTAAGGGCAAGAAGACACAAAAGATAAATAAATTTAGTGTTAACATGGTCACGGCTCTAGGTGTCTGTCATCTTGTGCTTAAATAGTTTAAAGTTGCCTGAATGTTTAAATTGGCAAGGTTTAAAAACAAGTGCAAATGATGAACTTTTGTGACTATGCAGTAGAGGCCCAGTGTCTTCAATGCTGGCCCAGGGCCATTGGGCAGTCCTTATCGTTGAACCCTGCATTCATTAATTTATCCCCCCCTCCCCTTTTGTTAAATATCACTCTTTTCTTGAGTAGCTGATATGTTGGCATTCAAGATGCAGATCCTTGAAGTTTTTCTGTGCTGGATTACTAGAGATCTCTTAGAAATTCAGTTACATTTTTGATTTAAATCAAGGAAGTGTATAAGACATTTCTTGAAGTTTTTCAGTATATACAGGTATTTTCTATAAAAAAAAAAAAGGTACTTTTGTGGAGAATGCTGGTACTCGTGAGGAATGAAAGATGGGTGTATGGTTGAGTAATTGTGCATTTGTTTTAAGTAGTTTTGTAAGTAACCTTAAAAGCATGTTGCCTTGTCTTTGTGTGTGTTTAATGACATATATTGTTTTTAGATTGTCGTGAAGAAATGCCGTCTGGGTCATTGCATGTCAACTCGAGGTTCCAGTAAAAAAAAAAAATATTTATGATTATGAAAGAAATACATGAATTAAGAAGAAAGCCAAAATATTAAATGTCATGTTTGTGTATTTGAGTATTTCAGTATTTTGTCAAAATTACAATTTTCTCCTGAGAATAAAAAAAATTACAGGTGGGCAAAATGACAATAAAGATTGCACAGTGATTGGTAAGTTTTTTTTTTTTTTTTTTTAGTAAGATCTGTTGACTTACTGTATTTAAAGAAGATTGTCTAAAGAACAAACCGTACTGAAAGTAGAAATTAATTTCCTTCCATAATAACAATTTCATAGAACGTACCTCTGTGAGTGTCAAATTTTGCATGCCTGTAACTCAAAAAGCAAAAAGTATTAATGGAAATCTTGTATAAGTTGTAAGTTCAGTCCCAGAAATAATTAGGTCTCAATGTGGTTCCGTGTCCAAATTGTTGAATTGTACCTATTTTTAATGGTTAAAAATCAAAAGTGATTTTATCCGTCATGAATTTTGACATTGCAAATATGCAAATAATAACAGTATCCCAGCGTTTAAGAATGTATAGTGTGAATAACCATTATTATGAATAACCAGGATTAATAAAAGCAGTGTGAACACACAAAAGATAACCCAGGATTAAAAAAAAAAAAAAAAAAAAACCATTTAAAAAATTACTCAGGATTAACTATTTCAAGTGTGAGAGCCCTTAAATGTTTCAGAGTTACTATCAGTAGGTTTTCAAATGATTTGGCCAAATATAAGCCTTAGCAGTGGATACTACTTGATCTATGACTTTGCTTTACGTGTTATAACAATAGAGGGTATGCATTGACATCACTTTCCCGCCGGGACACGCCCCCTCAGCTGGACTGAGTGGCAAAAGAGCCTTCAGCGTGAATGGATTTAAATAGGGTAGATATGAAAACAAACGATAATCAGTTTAAACTAAAAGTTGCTGAACTTGATATAATGTTCCTAGCAACTTAACAAATATCCAGTGGTCCAGGAATCGTGTTTTCTTACACTTATGTATCTGGTTTTGATGGCAGGGAAAATAAATAAAGCAAATTTGCCCGTGAACTAATTTTGTAAATACAAAATAGGTTGGTCAAAACCCCGGTGATCACTTATATCAGTGTT
>JAHKKF010520969.1:14956-26115 GCA_019740295.1 Labeo calbasu | reverse complement strand
TAGATAGATAGATAGATAGATAGATAGATAGATAGATAGATAGATAGATAGATAGATAGATAGATAGATAGATGCAGACTTTCACATTCTCATACTTGAGCCAATTTGAAATACTTAACAAGCGCCATCTGTTGCTTAAAAATAGCACTACACTCAATATAACCACAGCGTTACATGAAAAAATATTTTTCTGTTTATATATTAATGACAGGCAGACACCAATTTTTTAGTATGTATGGATATTGCTGGGATGCACTCGCCCAAAAATAAAACATCAACATATGTCTTTCTTTATTCAGTAGGACTAGTAATTGTGTTACTGGAAACTCAAAGTGATAAACACTAAAAAAAACTTTTTTACAGTTCCTCACAAAATTCGCATCCCAGAGAATAAGCAATTACAGGGTTGAAAATGTATTAAAAATTGGGACAGCTGCAGTGAGAGGTAACCGATATTTTCCTCCACCATCTGCCCTCCATGATAGGAGAAAATTTGGGAAATGGGTCAGCGACAGAATGAAAAAGATGTGGTAAAGAGAGTTGTTTCACCATTTTTTGCACTACTACCATCTTTGGAGATTTACAGAAATTTTAGGAACATTGAAACACCCAGAGGTGACACGGAGATAAAATGCTTTGGGATGAAAATGTGGGAGGATAAATAAAAAATAACATTTTAAGAAAGAATTAATAAAATGAGTGTTAACAGTGGGAACAACATCATGAGGAAGCTGTGGTAAAGAGAAAAATTTCAAAATATGTCATCTTGTGGTGATGAGACACAAAAAGGTTCCTCTTTGGGTGTGAGTTTTTTATCTCAGAGAAAAAAAACAGCTTTGGTACTTTCCATCTTTTGCTTTTCTATCCTCCAATACTATGTTCTTGTTACCTTAATCTCTTTAATCACCTAAATGAAGAATACAGAACAGTTCATGCCATAGCAGCTGTCTGGAAGGGCATAATATTGTACATTTTGGTTCTCTCTTTCTCTCACTGGGGGTGTGGTGTATGCTCTCGTGTTGAAATCAGAGGCTTGAGATTTGTGAAAGACAATATCTGGCAACGGCAGACAATTTTACCAACAGCAAAACGCAAGGTAAGAACCAATAAATTTGCTCAGTGAGTAGGCTATGCAAAAATCCTGTGTGATATTAAACAGCTGTAATGGGTAGACTAATGAACAGCAGTTTTTCTTGTTTTTATTTGTAAGACATATGTCATAGTGTGTTATTAAGTGACAGATATGCTATTAAGAAGCTGAGGATGTTTTTGTGACTCATGCATTTTATTGCATACAGTATGGTTTGTCAGTGTTTAAGATTTCAGATAACAGCTTCTGAAAGCAAAAATGTGTTTTGTATAGTCCTTTGTCTTATTGTGTTCAAATCAATTGAGATTTGTTCTAAAGCAGCTTTACAGAAAATAGAAAACTTGGGGAAAAGCAAAACCACGCTTTTAACCCTCATTGAGCCACCAACGGTGAAAATGGTTAGAAAAAGTACACGACGAAGGAATATTGAAAGTAACCAAGACTCTGAGGGGAAAGTCCTTTGATTAGAGCTAATATGAGAAGTGGTTTTAACTGAAAATTTTCCAATATTTACTAACATTTTCAAAACTTTGAGACACATAGAGATGGCATGGAGCTAATATGCCTTATGATTAATATGTGGGAGGATAAAAAGAATGATATTAGTGGTTCTTGTAGGTAAAGTAAAGGTAAAGTTTTTCATCAATGACCAATAACCTTTGTATAGAGAGCAAGGTGTTTATTTAACTATTTAACAAAACTAAAAGGTTAGTATTCTGTACCTAATCAATGAATGTGTCTGTTTTGCTTGTAAGGCAGTTAAGCATAGAAAAAAATGGCCTAATGTTTTCCGTGCTTTTTTTTCTCTAGTGGATACTAGTGAAAATACAAAGTATTTGTCAATCCGTCTCTCGCAATAATCTCGTATAGTCTTTTGCTCAGCAGGGGGCGTATCTAACATTCTAATCTATTAAACAGCTTCAGGTCACGTTGATCAGTAGTTTACATTCAAAAATGACTAGAACTGACCTGCGGGAAAGGTTGATTATTTCATATTAAGGATAACATTTCCTCTCTTCCAAATCTAAGCCTTGTAGTGAATAGTGCAGTTTTATTTATAGAATGCATTAGCCTAATAAAATGTTGCTTGGAGACATGTTTGACTTTAAATGAGTTTTGTGAGTGTGTTTTATCCCTCTTAATCATGTCATATTCAGAACCTAAAATTCAAACTTTTTTTTTCATGTTTCTACTGGCAGTAGTCACATGAGGCACATGAATAATTGTGTCTGCTGTTTTTTTTAACCGTTTGTCATTTATTTTTAACAGACCATTTCTGTCCTGGGGAAAATGGAGACAGAACTGGAACAAGATCAAGAAGCTACAACTGCGCTTTATTTAAATGAAAGCACACAAAACATTACATCCACAGGTATGATTTCTCATAAAGGTTTTCGATGCTCTGTTTGTACCATTTTTTTGCTGTGATGATTTTACTAGTTTTCAAATTTAAACATAAAAAAATAAGACAAATAAATAAATAACACTACTTTTCAAAAGTTTGGGGTCAGTAAGATTAGTTCTTCCATTCTCCAAGAAAGCATTACATTGATCAAAAATGAAAGACTGTTACATTACGAAACAAATGTATCTTGATTTCCACATTGATAATAATAAGAATGATTTCTGACTGGAGGAATGGCTGCTGAAAATTTAGCTTTGCCATCACAAGAATAAACTACATTTTAATTAGCAATTTAGAACAGAAAATACTAGTTATTTTAAATATGAAATAATATTTCATAATATTACTGTATTTTTGATCAAATAAATGCAGCCTTTGTGAGCATAAGAGAGTTCTTGCAAAAACATACGTCCAAAAAAAACTTTTAAATTTGTATTTAAAAAATAAAATATATTTTTAATTAAATGTGTTCTGTTTTAATTAAATATGTGTTCTGAGTAACCACCCAGCCAAATTTGAATGAAAAAAAAAAATAGACGCCAAGTAAAAAAAGCAAGTTCAAAACAAATCTTGAACGCTAGGGGCGTGCCCGTCGTCGGCAACGAAAACCACGCCCACTCGCGAAAAAACTTACGCCTCTTGCACTTACCTCACGATTTGGTCAGTTACTCGAATGCGCGGCCATACTGGCAATACTCGGATGTAAACAACATTGCAAGGTTAATGTGCTACTGAATACATTGTTCTGCTAGTTTATGCTGTCTAAACCACGGAAAAAACGTGTGGACGCTGCTAAACTATATAGAGAAGGCCTTATTAAGCAGGAAGAGGTGCAATATTTTGACAAACTAAAGTTAATAGATGGTAAAGATACATACGAGCTGTGTTAATTAAGATATTAGTTTAATATTTCACCTACCTGACCGGAAATGATAAGAACGAACATGAACGTTGTCAAGATTCTTGCCCTGGAAATCAATTTTGCCAACCACAAATGCCTTTTGTTCCACAAGTTTTTGCACTCTTCTCCTTGATTTATAACTTTTGGCACTCCAAATGTTTTTCCCAGTCCTAATGATTAGTATAGCTCAAAACGTGACAATAATTGATCATTTTCAGCCACAAAAGTCAACAAATGCGAGTTTGGTTCGGTTCAGTGGCATTGTTTATGTTCTGTGCTGCCAATATGGCTGATGACGTGTTGTGAAAACACTCTATACAGCTACAGCATGATTGGATGCTCCCTCTTGCAGATTAAATGGATTTGCACAGCCATACATATTTGTATAGCCATACATGTACATAGACTTTAAGGGAGTCTACTTCCAAAACAAAGATTAACATATAATGTACCCCCTTGTCATCCAAGATGTTCATGTGTTTCTTTCTTCAGTCATAAAGAAATTATGTTTTTTTGAGGAAAACATTTCTGCATTTTTCTCTGTATAATGGACTGATATGGTGCCCTGATTTTGAACTTCCAAAATGCAGTTTAAATGCGGCTTCAGATGATCCCAAATGTGGTTGTATACAATTTAAATACTTTATAATCTCAAACGCTCATCTTGCCTTTCTCTTCCTGAACTCTGTGTATTCTGACTCAAGAGAATTTGGGTATGTTGAAAAACTCCAATCCTATTTTCTCCCTCAACTTCAAATATAATTTCAAAATCATCCTACATCGCTGCAGAAGTACCGACCCAGTCTTTGCAAAGTGAACATGCAAAGAAGATCAAACACCTTAACAAAAATGGTAAAACAGCGAAATACGACAATTTCGAAGTTGAGGGAGAACATGAGATCCCATCGTCCTATGTTTTTCGACATACCCTAACTGTCATGAACTGGAACAAAAACAGTCCAGGCAGAGTAAGACAAGACGAGCGTTTGGCATTAAAAAGTATATAAATTGTATTATTTTTATTAAAATAACCGATCGTTATGCTAGATAAGACCCTTCTTTCTCGGCTGGGATTCGTTTCGTAGCCGCATTTGAAGCCGCATTTAAACTGCATTTTGGAAGTTCAAAATCGGGGCACCATATCAGTCCATTATATGGAGAAAAATGCTGAAATGTTTTCCTCAAAAAAACATAATTTCTTCACGACTGAAGAAAGAAAGACATGAACATCTTGGATGAGAAGGGGATGAGTACATTATATCTGAATCTTTGTTTTGGAAGTGGACTTCTCATTTAATTGTTCATCCTAAAAGTGATTACTTTGAATAATTTTGATTCTGTACTGTTGCAGATCCAAGCTTGTGCAACAACACACAATGTTACATGGTCCTGACCGAACCAGAGAAGAAAGCTATTGGCACAATCTGCTTGCTAGCCGGCCCTGTGACGTTCCTCGAGAACATTTTGGTCCTGCTGGTCATCGCAAGCTCCGTCACTCTGCGCAGACGGCCATCGTACCTGTTCATCAGCAGCTTGGCATTGGCTGACACCTTTGCTAGCTGTTTCTTCACCATCAGTTTTCTAGATTTTCACCTCTATAGTAAGAATGACGGCGCTAATATCTATCTGTTCAAGCTGGGTGGCGTCACAATGGCATTCACTGGCTCTGTGGGAAGCCTGTTGCTGACAACACTGGATCGTTATCTCTGCATCTACCAGGCTTCCAATTACAAGGTGCTACTGACACGCACTAGAGCCAAGCTGGCTATTGTATTATTATGGTGTGTGACGATTATAATTTCATTTCTTCCTCTAATGGGATGGAGGTGCGCAACCACATTTAATCCTCCGTGTTCCCGTCTATTCCCGTATGTGGATCATCGCTACCTGGCTTTCTGGACTGGCCTACAACTTGTGGTGCTCTTTCTTATCACAGTCGCTTATGCCCTCATCCTGTGGAAAGCAAATCGGCATGAAACAGCTATGGGTGGACCAAAGTCGGGGAGGCAGAGCGTGAAAGGACAGGCTCGAATGCGAATGGACATTCAGCTCGCACGTACCTTCAGTCTGATCCTCCTAATCCTCGCGGTTTGTTGGCTGCCCGTTCTGTCCTTTATGATAGTGGATGTCACAGTGACACTTACGAACAAACAACAGCGAATGTTCGCTTTCTGTAGCACTTTCTGCCTGGTCAACTCATGTGTAAACCCGCTTCTATATGCCCTACGCTGCAAAGAGCTGAGGGGGGAACTGTTTGCACTGTTGGCGTGTTGCAAGACATGCGGGAAAAATACTTTGGGAAACACTCATAGCAAAAGAAATGAAAATGGTTCTGGGATTAGCAAAAAGAGCAAAGATCAGGCTGTTACTGATAGTAACCCAGATACTATTTCTGAGATCGTAGACAAACAGTAAAACAGCATATAAATGTTATTTAAAGTCCCATTCATGTGAGTAATTTACCAACCTTTAATCCATTTCACAAAATGTAGTTCTTTAGGATTTTTATTTAGGTAAGTATTTATTGTATGAATATTATCCACCTTATTTTTCAACGCCGAAGTAATGCTGTTCCGTATTGAGCATTCAGCGCTTTAAGGCATTTAAGCACATATGAGAAAAGACATTACATATTATTTATCAAGACTGTGATGACCTAAATCAATGATTCAAAAAGCATTTTTGGCAAATCCAGGTCCTTTACCCTAGAAATCTGCTTTTTTTTTTTTTTAACATGTATGACTGTTATAGCGCCAGCTGTGGTCTGATCTCCTTAAAGCTTGGCATGCTTGTTTAGAATCACCTGTCACATGTGCTCACCAAGTTTTGTTAACTTTTGATTTTTTATTAAGGCTTTATAGGCTTTGGGTATATTTGGACCACCTTTCTAAACAACCCCAGTATAGCTTCCTAAAGGATACATTTCAACTTTTTGTTTTATATTTATTGACCTAGAAAGTCCAGAGAATTGTACTGAAGTGTTTTTTTTCCAAATTGAGAGAAAAACCTAGCACTGGTTTGCAAAAGTGGGTTTTTTACATTTTCTCAATCATTTCTCAAACGGTTTGCCAGCAGTGGTTCTAGAGACAAAGTGGCTGCTTTCTTTCAAATTTGTCACAGACCATGAATTAAACTGGCCCACCAAGTTTCATTCCGATCAAGCGCCGTTAACCTTGTCTAATAGGTGCTCAAAATTCATTGGCCTATGGCAGCTATGTTTTGTGAGATACACAAATGTTCTTATGGCCACTTGTGGCACTGCGTGTACCAAGTGACCAAGCTCTGTGGCGTTTTTCACGTGACCTCAGATTCAGCTCTTAAAGGGGGTCATCGGATGCCCATTTTCCACAAGTTGATGTGATTCTTTAGGGTTTTAATGAAAAGTCTATAACATGCTTTGATTAAAATTTCTCAATGGTAGAGTAAATAACACATTTTTTACCCTGCCAAAATCAACTCTGCAAAAATTATCCTGTTCTGGTCGAGGTTGCCCCGCCCCTCTCTTCTCTCTGTGTAGTGACGAGCCTGTTTACAACCGCTAAACTTGCTAACTAGCACATTATTAGGAAAGGCGATAGCAAAGATTCATAAAAAAAACCCTACTCACTTCTGCTGTAAGTGAAGCTGGATCGCGCGAACATAGACGGATATATGTAGATCCGGAGGCGCATTCCATTCACAAACAAACGTAATCCACTGCATCTTTAGCGACTCAGATGTCGGGACTAAATGGCGACCACTTTGTTCATTATTACATCCAGCAACACAACACCTCAATCTGAGATATTCTTGTCTAACTTACATCCCTGCTCCAGCATCCAAACAATGGAGGTATCTGAGAATGGCTCAATTTGAAAAAGGGGATATTATTTTTACAGATTAATTAAAAACCACTGCATGGATTTTTATCTTTATAGGGTTGATGTGTACATACACTGCCAACACACATTAATGTTCAAACAACATGTAAAAGTGAACTTTGCATCCGATGACCCCTTTAAGCTGGCCACACACTAGACGATTTTAAGGCTGATTTTAAGACTGATTTGCACCCCCGAACGATCAGGATGTGTGGACAAAGCGTCCCCAAACTCTAATCGTAAATATCAAACATGACAGAATACATCACCCATTTTCGTTTTTTTACTTTGTTTTTCACTGTGAAAGAGACCATGCATCAGGAGAGCCAGCTGACAAAGTTGATTATCTTCCATTTGTTTTTCTTTTCTAGTCAGGAAGTGTGTGGTCTCACGGTCTGGTCAAAATCGTCTAGTGTGCGCGTTCAGAGGATTATAAGGCTAAAATTCAGCTGAAACTGTGTCGTGTCTGTGGTCTGCCATGGTTTTAAAATCGGTTAAGATTTGAAAATCGTCTAGTGTGCGGTCAGCCTTACATACGACACTTGAGCCTGCAACGAACGGTTTAGGAGTTAAGAGCAATTTCATACATTTGATCGCTGTAGGACTGTCCAATCCGTTTTATGTGGAGGTTGCTGATCCTTGGCCATTCTAACAATTACAATAGGGTTTCAGTGCTACACACTTGAACCCCTAATAACAAAAGTGCAATCAACGGTAAAACTGTTGCTCTACCACTGTGTTCATAATTAAGATATTACATTAAAATAGTGTAGTAAGACGCACTAGTTTCCAATATCAAAACAAGTCTTTATAAGTTTAGTCTTTATAAGTTGTATTAGGAGTATAATGTATTAAGACTTCATTTTACACTTTAAGAAAGACTAATTGCTATTAGCTATTATATTTGTAAACAGACTGCATTAAAAAAAATCTTAAATATTTTATTTTTTAGGAACATACAATAGGACAGTGCATAATGTGGCTATTGTGATCAGCTATCTGTGTATAATGCTGTTTCTCTAAGCACCTAGCACCATTCTACAGTAGTGAAATGATCTATAAACACACTCAAAACAGCTGACTCACCAGCTACAAGTTGACCCAAGCGTAAAAGATGCCAAAATATATATAGATTACACTGTGAAACAAAATATCTTCAGCTTTATTGATGACCACTAGCAAAAACTTTACTTCACCTTTTGGATAGATTATTCATTATGCTATACAGTATGTCTTACTATATTACATAAAGTAATTTTTATGATACACTAAGTATATTCTTATATGCTGCTTTGGTAAGAATGAGCCTGCTATGAATGCAAAAAGCTATGTAATTGTTGTTATATTAACTTCTTATGCCTTATATTGACTTCCATTTGAGGAGAAGTTTTGGTGCATTATTGTATGCATTGTATGTTAGACCAAGTACTCGTCCTATATAAAATACTGTATGTTATAACTATAACTTACTACTACATTGACCAATTCGTTGTCTGATACATCAATAAAAACTCATTTTCTGGATATCAGCTCTCAATTTAATAAAACAGCATTGTTTGAGAAGCTCTATATTCTTTTAGACACATTTATGATATGATTAGTTGCTAATATGTTTTACATAAAGTGTGAAATTACCCCTCACTGTGTCTCTACAGAACAAGTAGGCAGTTTTAACATGAAGAGACAGTAAGGAAATGATTCCTTCTGAGTTGAAAGACTGCTTTGAAAGCTAACACAAACAGACACCAACATGCAAATGCCTCAGAAATATGGCCATTAGCCAAATAAACTATTGCACTCAATAAATGTTGATCAGAGTCATATGACTGTAAGGCACCAATCAGGATTAAGCTGTTGGAGGAGTGGGCATCTGAGATCAAAGCTTGTCAAACTGAAAGTTTTATTGCTATGAAATACTGGTCCACGAGGAGTTTAGGTAAACTGAAAGAGTTAAGTGAGCATACATTGTTTAAATTAGAAAAAAAAAAAAAAACAATTTAAAAAAGCTAATATTACATAATGTTTAATGCATTTATTATGTATAATGTATTCATATTATATATTTAGCTATTTAATAGATATACATAAGATAGATAAGGATCGTATATGGAATTTAAAATATTATGTTAATGTATAGTAAAAGTATTTTATATGCAAACAGCCAGAACATAAATGTCGGCGCAAGACGCCTGTTTATGCGGGACAAGTTCAACAATGGCAAGCATAAACTTGAGTAAGTATAACTATCACTTTCATTATTAATAATCTTTGTGATTTGGATCAATACATCACTGGAAACTATGTTAAAAAAAGAGGGCACCGACATAAACCTCTGATCACAGGTTGGGTGTATTACTACTGTTGCAGGTTAACTTGTGAAGTCAATGATTTTTTTATATACATGTTTTATATACTTTGCATTGTGTGTATGTTTTGTTGCTTAGTAACAAATTTAGTATAATTTAATGTTATTTGTTGAAATAACAAACCTGTTTATAATATGCACCCCCCCTCTCTGCGAATGGTACAGTCCTCGGCTGTGTCGTTTTAGCATTTTTGCTACAAATCTGGCACTTGGTGTTTAAACCGGTGTGCGAGCGGAGGGGGAGCCACCGAGATCCTACGAAGCTCAATAAAAACCCCGAAAAAGTCGATTTTGAAAGAGTATTCGACGCATTTTATTATTGAAAAGGTGTTGTTTTGCCGTCCGTTTTGTTTATTGTCTTATTAAATCAGCGATCATGGCTTGTGGCGCGACGTTGAAGCGATCTATGGAGTTTGAGGCCCTTCTCAGCCCGCAGTCCCCCAAGCGGAGGAGGTGCAATCCTTTACCGGGGACTCCGACTACTCCTTCCCCGCAGAGATGCAGTCTTCGCCCGTCAACAGAGAGCCCGGCACACTCGATGTCGCCCCAGTCTATGGGTGGAGAACACAGGCTAACTCCAGGTGAGAGAAATGCTTGATTCTCGACATTTAACGTCGGTTTGTTTGACATGGAGGAGGGGAATGGGGGGTTGTTTAATCTCGGCTAACCAGCTAGTGGGTATTTGAATTTCGACAGTCGGTTCATTTCATCCCCCCTTAAGCTGTTATGAGTAATGATTTGAATGTGTAACGTTGTTTCTTGATGGATGGTATAGTAGTGGGTTTGGGCTGTAGTTAATTATGCAGTTTGGATGAATAGCTGTTTTGAGCTCGGCTAGCTAGGCTGAAAGCGGCCGCTAATACAGACTAGCTGACACAGAGCTTCATTTAACTCCCATGGCTTAGTGTGAACACACGCACACACAGTCATCGACCATTACTACCGAAAACAATGCACATGACAAAGTCTTTTTACAAACGCCTAGCTGTGGCCTGGATGTTTAACGTTTATCTCTGCGTTCAGCCAGTTTATCAGCAGGATTGAACCAGTATGTCCAAACAAAGAGGAAAGGTGGGTATGTGCGCCAGGGTGCAATAGCATTACTTCATTTTGTTTGAACAGTATTGTTTAAAAACTTCAGTGTTCATGTTGTGTGTAAAGAAGTTCGGAAAAATATTCGCAAAAACGAAGAACCAATAAATTAGCAATTTAATATTTAACATTGATTAAAGTCGTGTGTTTTCTTAATATAATCTGTAGTACTTGTTCTGCTTTATGTGAAATGTATGGACCCTTGGTGAACCCGCCCAAATCCTGCTGTTTAGCCCTTGTAAAAATCTTTTATCACGTTTTAAATAGATCCAAGACGCTACAATGAATAGATAAGTAAACTATGGGTGGAATCAGTAACACTAGTGAAGTTGGAAGCAAACTTTTGTGCTTTCTTAAAGGGGTCATCGGATGCAAAGTTCACTTTTACATGTTGTTTGAACATTAATGTGTGTTGGCAGTGTATGTACAAATCTACCCTATAATGA